>JADBJO010021997.1:0-10000 GCA_016801955.1 Conus betulinus
CATTGAAGGGGAGGGAAGGTCAGGATCAGGATCAGGGGGGAGGGGGGGGGGGGGGGGGAAGGGAGGGGTCTCGGCAATACTAAATGGAAAAAAAAAAAAAAACAAAAACAAAAAAACATAAACTGTAATACAAATATAACCTAACACAACATTATCAAAACAAGGAATCATCAGAGCAAGTTACCAATGGGACTCTTATACAGTCCCTGTACAATGTCAAATATCTGTAAATAATTCGAACGTAACTTTTCGAAAGATGAGCGGGATGGCTCAATGTCTGACAGCCAACTAGGCAAATGTTTTTTCAACTGCTGGCAGAGAAAAATAACATGAAATGGCGAGATATTTTCGCCACATACACACGTTACATTATGACTGAATTTCGTTTTAAATGCATCAAGTCTAAATCTAAAAAAACATGCTTGTTAATAGCCTATGATGATGGTTATTTTTACTGGCACAAAAATTGTTTTTATAGAGTTTTTACGCCGAAGGTCATCAGAAATATCACTTCCTTCTTGCTGCATTTTTATAAAATTCCAGCAAGTTTTTTTCCAAAAGATAACATCCTTCTTGTAGGGACAGGGGGATTTGTATTTTGATGGAACTGTTATGATTCTTTGCACCCTTTTTTGCTGTTCGGTCCGCCCATTCATTTGCAGATAATCCACAATGAGAAGGAACCCAACAAAAATTGACACTGGTACCACGTACAGACAGGAAATGAATTAAGTGAATAATTTCAGTGACAAGTTCCCCTCTTACTTTTGTATTAAATGAATTAAGCGCTTGCAAAACAGATATAGAATCTACACAAAACAGTATATGAAACAGAAAAACAGGCAGATTCAGCAGATAATTCAGACCCATTGCAATAGCAACGAGTTCAGCTGTAAATATTGAAAAATATTTTCCGATGTGATAGGATCGTTCCATCTTCAAGGCCGGGATAACAAAAGCTGCACCAGCTAGACCGTTATCGAGGACAGAACCATCTGTATAGACTTTCAAATGGTTTGAATAATGATTATCTATATGAGAGCGGACAGATGCAGAGACAGCTGGACCTTCCTCTTTCTTGAAGTCTAAATAATCCGTGTCAAAATTGGCAGCGATGAGTTCCCATTTAGGGATTATGCTGTAAGATAGTCGCGGAGCTACATTTTTAGGCTCAAGCCTGCATTTTTTTAAAACAGATCAGACGTATATGAACCTATCGTTGTTAGAGAATGTATATTATGTGCTCTTTTAGGGAAATGAATATCTGATTTTAACTCGATTTCCATAGCAACTGAGTTTTGAGTAGAATTACTTCGTAAAATATATTTTGCTGATGCGAGTTTCATCTGTTCTTCTAGTGGTAATATACGAATTTCTGCGTAGGTTTTTATAGATGACGCATGCACTGGAACACCGAGTGCTAGCTTATAAGCTTTGCTATCAACACTTTGTAACTTTTTGATTAAATATTTAGGTGCAGAGAAGAAAACTTCCTGTGCATATGTTAGTTTTGAACGTACCAATGCTGTTGCTAAGTGAATAAGCGTTTGAGTGTCCTTTCCCCATGGTTGTTGACTTATTACCTTAAGGATATTCAAACTTTTTCTGGCCTTTGTCAATACATATTCCAAATGGCAAACTCCATGACAATTTGGAAGTAAAATAAACACCTTAAAATTTTTTACATTCTGTTTATATTCAATACAGATCCATCTATTTTAAAAGAAGGCAGAGGACTGACGTCATAACCTGCATTAAAAAGCATCATGTGCGATTTTTCTGGAGATAGAGTTAATCCGTTTTCAGCAGCATATAGTTACTTATATTGTCAAGTTCACACTGATAGTCTTTAACATAATTTACTGATCTAGTCGGGGTGTGTTTTTTTCAGAGTGACTTTCATCCACATACAGATGTCATCAGCATACTGCACAAGTTCGACATTTTTAGACAACGATTTTGGAAGATCATGAATCAGGATATTAAACAAAATAGGAGCAATTACAGATCCCTGTGGGATTCCCATTTGAAGAGACCTTTTATTAGAATAAGTGGTACCAATCTTTGTTTGAATTGATCGATCGCTAAGAAAAACTTTACAGTAATTGTATATGGAACCTGAGAGACCGACTGATCTCAGTTTGTAACTTTGTATGCCAAACTTGATCGTAAGCTTTTCTTATGTCAAAAAAAGGTGGCAAGTACATTTTTTCTTCTGGCGAACTGTTGTTTAACTTGTGTTGAAATTTTAACAAGATGGTCTATTGTTGATCTACCTTTTCTGAAGCCAGCCTGATTTATCGGTATTATACCGTTCTTTTCACAATGAGTACTAGTCTTTTTAAAATTGTTCTTTCCATGAGTTTCCCTACATGCGAAGTCAGAGCAATTGGCCTGTAACTGTTTTTATCAGACTTTGGTTTCCCTTGTTTGGGAACAGGAACAATAATTGATTGTTTCCATAGGGATGGCATGACGCCTTCTGCCCAGCACTGTTGAATAAATTTATGTAGAAAGATTGTAAGATTTTTTGGTAAGTGTCTTATCATTTCATTGGAAATTGCATCCTGGTCCTACTGAAGTTTTATTTGTACTAAAGGGACGCAATTACGTCATCTATTTCCGCAATTGTAATGGGAGCATTCAAATAATGATTGCTTCCATAACTGTTCTCGACTCTTCTGTCATTCTTTTCACTAACTTCCACACTGTGTCTGTAGGCTCTCTCTTTTTCAGTCAGACTTTCCATGTTACCATGTTTTGCAAACATTTCTGCAAAAGCTTCGGCCTTATCGTATGTCGAAGGAAACTCATTGTTTTCCAGTTTAATAGGATACTGAGGTAAAATTATTCCAGTTTTCATCTCTTTTACCTTTTTTCCAGGTTTTCTGCAGATCTTATGATCCGAAACATCCGATTTACAAAAAGTGGACCAGTGTAGCGTTTTTGCTTCTTCCATAATTCTGTTGCACCGGTTTTTTGCTCGTTTCATTTCGATGTGTTTTTTCTATATTTGATTTATCTCTCAGATAACTTTTAAAATACTGATTTTTCGCTCGTTTGGCAGCTTCACAAAATGTATTCCACCACACATTACCTGAATGCTTACTTGATTTCACTGGATTACATTTAGGAATCGAGATATCGGCAGCATACAAAACTCTTTCAATAAATTTAGTGTGTGATACATTTACATCTTTTGAAAAAAGTTCTTCAGTGTCACATGCTAATAATGTGTTTTCGAATTTGGTCCAGTCGGCTTTATTATAATTATATTTTGGAATTTTGTCTTTGGTTGAATCTTGTAATATCAGTTTATCTTTAAAGTAATAATAATTGGTAAATGGTCACTACCAAGCGAATCTTCGATTGTCATCCACTCACAACTGGGGGCAATGGCAGGGGTTATGAAGGAAAGGTCAGTTGCTGTTGCTCTGTGGTGTGACACATCAGGGATTCTAGTAACATTTCCATCGTTTACCAAATACATTGATGAATCAACTATATTTTCTACGAAACGGTTGTGAACAGTCATTTTGCAATCTTTATCCAAAAAAGGGGAGTGGGCGTTGAAGTCGCCTGCGATTAACCATTTTTCATTTTGCTTATATAAGGAACGTAACCATTCCGTATTTTGGTCGTTTGGACCTTTTGGTAAGTAGGTTGAAACATGTTTATTGTTAGCGACTCATTGAACTTTACTTTCGCTGCACAGGCATGGATATCTGATATTTCTTTGGAAAAGGGGGGCAATATTTCTCTATAGTCAAGTTTTTCTCGAATATATATAGCAGTATTTATCTTCCCCTTTTCATCTTCTGTTGATATACGGGTGGATAATAAAAGTTGTACAGTTTAGGTAGCTTATCTCCATTTAAACTGAGAGACTGCAATACTAAGATATGATGATATTCATGAGTAGAAAGATGCTGTACAAGGAAGTGTAGATTCGTTGACAATGATCTACAGTTCCACTGCATAATGATAATGTTTGACTGACCTTTCATTTTGAAAGTAGCACTTTCACGATGAATTGTAAGATATTAATATAGATGATAAAATGATAACAATATTAATAATAATGGGGGAAAAAAATTAATACTAACTGAAGATGAAGAGAACTTAAGTATGTATGGCGACTGTCTTGCTAATGGGTATACTCTTGGCAAGTTTTCAGCAATGTCCAACAAATGTCACAAAGAAAGTTGAGAGTCACCATCTTGAATAAACACCGACCCCTGGGTGATACCAGTAATTCTGCAAGGCGTGTTCTCCAGGGCTGTAATGCCATTGTCTAGGTACGTAGTTCCTGAACCTTGTTCAGCAACATGTCTCTGGCCTGGATAGATGCGAGTAGGCTCTTGACGATGATACTGTCCTGAGTAACTGCATCTGGACTTGAATACAGTTCGAAAGTCCTTCTGGCGGCTGATCTGCTTGTCAGGTAAATTGTTTTCAGGACCTGTTCTTGAGTAGTGGGACGTCGATGGCCTCTGCGCGTTGGCTTCCTCCACAGTGTGTGTGTGTGTGTGTGTGTGTGTGTGTGTGTGTGTGTGTGTGTGTGTGTGTGTGTGTGTGTGTGTGTTACGGATGGTGTGGTGCATGCTGTATCTATGACTGTCTGACTCTCACTTTCAAAAGTTTGGATGCGTATAACGACTATTCCCTACACACATCCACACCACACGAACATGAACAGCCAAGCCACACACAAGTTAAGTTTATTTCTTTTATTTACTGCCTGAACCATTAAAAGATGAACACTAGACCTATCAATATAAACCGGCACAAAATCAATTCATTTCACCACCAGCAAGGGCATTTAACAAACACAGGGAGCTTCAACCGTCGCTCTCAACACTGACACGTTGAATCTTTCTCACTGGCACCGTCAGCATTGTCCCAGCAGGCTCAGTCCACACTGGCATCGTCAGTAGTGTCCCAGCAGGCCCAGTCCACGCTGGCACCATCAGTAGTGTCCAAGCAGGCTCAGTACACACTGGCACCGTCAATATTGTCCCAGCAGGCTCAGTCCACACTGTCACCGTCAGTAGTGTCCCAGCAGGTTCAGTCCACACTGGCACCGTCAGTATTGTCCCAGCAGGCACAGTCCACACTGGCACCGTCAATAGTGTCCCAGCAGGCTCAGTCCACACTGGCACCGTCAGCATTGTCCCAGCAGGCTCAGTCCACACTGACACCGTCAGTAGTGTCCCAGCAGGTTCAGTCCACACTGCCACCGTCAGTAGTGTCCCAGCAGGTTCAGTCCACACTGACACCGTCAGTAGTGTCCCATCAGGCTCAGTCCACACTGGCACCGCAGCATTGTCCGAGCAGGCTCAGTCCACACTGGCACCGTCAATAGTGTCCCAGCAGGCTCAGTCCACGCTTGCACCGTCAATAGTGTCCCAGCAGGCTCAGTCCACACTGGCACCGTCAGTTGTGTCCCATCAGGCTCAGTCCACACTGGCACCGTCAGTAGTGTCCCAGCAGGCTCAGTCCACGCTTGCACCGTCAATAGTGTCCCAGCAGGCTCAGTCCACACTGGCACCGTCAGTAGTGTCCCATCAGGCTAAGTCCACACTGGCACCGTCAATAGTGTCCCATCAGGCTCAGTCCACACTGGCACCGTCAGCATTGTCCCAGCAGGCTCAGTCCACAATAACACCGTCAGTAGTGTCCCAGCAGGCTCAGTCCACACTGGCACCGTCAGTAGTGTCCCAGCAGGCTCAGTCCACACTGGCACCGTCAGTAGTGTCCCAGCAGGCTCAGTCCACACTAGCACCGTCAGTAGTGTCCAAGCAGGCTCAGTACACACTGGCCCATCAGTAGTGTCCCAGCAGGCTCAGTCCACACTGGCACCGTCAATAGTGTCCCAGCAGGCTCAGTCCACCCTGGCACCGTCAATATTGTCCCAGCAGGCTCAGTCCACACTGGCACCGTCAATAGTGTCCCAGCAGGCTCAGTCCACACTGGCACCGTCAATAGTGTCCCAGCAGGCTCAGTCCACGCTTGCACCGTCAATAGTGTCCCAGCAGGCTCAGTCCACACTGGCACCGTCAGTAGTGTCCCATGAGTTTCAGTCCACACTGGCACCGTCAATAGTGTCCCATCAGGCTCAGTCCACACTGGCACCGTCAATAGTGTCCCAGCATGCTCAGTCCACACTGGCACCGTCAGTAGTGTCCCAGCAGGCTCAGTCCACACTGGCACCGTCAGTAGTGTCCCAGCAGGCTCAGTCCACACTGGCACCGTCAGTAGTGTCCCATCAGGCTCAGTCGACACTGGCACCGTCAGTAGTAGTGTCCCAGCAGGCTCAGTCCACACTGGCACCGTCAGTAGTGTCCCAGCAGGCTCAGTCCTCACTGGCACCGTCAATAGTGTCCCAGCAGGCTCAGTCCACACTGGCACCGTCAGTAGTGTCCCAGCAGGCTCAGTCCTCACTGGCACCGTCAATAGTGTCCCAGCAGGCTCAGTCCACACTGGCACCGTCAGTAGTGTCCCAGCAGGCTCAGTCCACACACTGGCACCGTCAATAGTGTCCCATCAGGCTCAGTCGACACAGCTGGCTGCAATAAGCCCAAGTCACATTCTTCACACGGCAAGCAGCGCCGTTCACGAGTACAGTCTGAAGTCCCTCAGGGTACACCCGCACTTAAGATCACGGCAAGCAGCGCCGTTCACGAGAGTACAGTCTGAAGTCCCTCAGGGTACACCCGCACTTAAGATCACGGCAAGCAGCGCCGTTCACGAGTATAGTTCGAAGTCCCACAGGGCTCACCCACACAGAAGATCACGAGTATAGTTTGAAGTCCCTCAGGGCTCACCCACACAGAAGATCACGAGTACAGTTTGAAGTCCCGCGGGGCTCACCCACAGAGAAGATCACGAGAGAAGATCACGAGTACTGTCTGAAGTGCCATAGGATACACCCACACAGAAGATCACGAGTACAGTTCGAAGTCCCACAGGGTACACCCATACAGAAGATCATGAGTACAGTTCGAAGTCCCACAGGGTACACCCATACAGAAGATCATGAGTGCAGTTCGAAGTCCCACAGGGTACACCCACACAGAAGATCATGAGTGCAGTTCGAAGTTTCACAGGGTACACCCACACAAAAGATCATGAGTGCAGTTCGAAGTTTCACAGGGTACACACACACACACACACAGAGAAGATCACGGCGGTCAACCCTGTCAACATCCGTTTTTGACGGGTCCTCTTCTACACAATTCCACTGCTGACCTGGCAGTCAACCTCTCCGCATCGTCCTGACAGAGAATCCTGAGGTCCTCTTCCACACAATTCCACTACTGACCTGGCGGTCGGCCTCTCCACATCGTCTTGACGGAGACAGTGACTGTGGCACAGGCTGCACCTCCACGCCAGGTGATAATCAGTTTCATAGTGGGTCAGGGGCCTCTCACCGTTTTTTTTTCTTTTTTTTACATCATGTCGTTATGTAATTTCATCTTGACGTCACAATTTACGTTGACGTCAGTGTGTATGTGTGCATGTGTGCGTGTGTGTGTGTGTGTGTGTGTGTGAGAGAGAGAGAGAGAGAGAGAGAGAGAGAGAGAGAGAGAGAGAGACAGAGAGAGAGAGAGAGAGAGAGAGAGAGAGACAGACAGACAGAGAGAGAGATTTCTTTTGACACTTGATAAACTGAATGACGTAATGGATCAGACAGAACAAAAATGTGGCGTTTTTTTTTTTTTTTTTTTTTTTTTTTTTTTTTTTTTTTTTATGGAAACAATAAACTGAAAGGCCCGGGCTACATTTTGAAGGATGGGATACATCTTCTCAGTCTGAGCTTCGTTTCTTACACGCTGCTTCAAAATCAACATCCTTAAGTCATAATGATGTAGTTGCAATTGAAGCAGTTGAAAGAGCGTCTGACCACCGGCATGTAGTGATGGACGATTGCTATGCATTAAGAAAATGGAAAACACATCATGAACATTCTATTTCGATGAAGATGATTGAACTTTCACATCTTCATGAAGTCTAAATGACACCTGACAGAAAAAAGAAACCACCACAACAAATGCCATCAAGTCATTTTTATTCAATACTTCTTTTTTCACACTGGCACAGTTATCAGCGTCTGAAGATATTTCGTCACATAGGCACGTCATTCGACTAAATTTTGAAGTGACTGGTTACAATTTACGTCATCGTTTCGATTCTTGAGGACAACGGTCTTCTATAAGCATAAAAACTTGCTCAATGTTCAGGACGCAACGTTGATATATGGAAGCCTCTGGGAAAAGTCTGAAGGATAAAGATATTAGAATTGAGCAATTAAGCAAGGAAGACGAACAGAAGAGGAACGTGATTAGGTCCTTGTGCCAGGAGCTGGCTCTTCGTGTCAGTTGACAGCTGTCATAACTTGAAGGCTGCTTGGGACAGTGCAGCCCTCCGTCATGGTCGGACACATTTTTGGTCAGGATTGTGACCCGTTTCATGATTAAACACCACCATTTTTTTCCTGTCAGGGAATTGCTATTTGATCCAGGCTGAAGATTGTACTAGTGGTTAATAGAAGGAGTGAAAAAGCTGGGGGGGGGGGGGGGGGGGTGGGGGGGGGGGGTGGGGGGGGGGGCTGGGGGGGGGGGGGGGGGGGGGGGGGGGGAGGGGGCACAAAAGGGGGAGAGGAGGGGAGAGGCAGGGTAGGGGGCAGACGAAAACCTCACTGCAAGAATAAGCAAGGCACAAGCGGTCTTCACCATTACCAACAACATCTCTGTCTCTAGGGAAATCAGCACAACCACAAGAGTGCTTAGCTTCTCTTCAAACGTCAATTCGTGGTACAGATCTGAGACCAAAATTATGCAGCGAGAAGATGCATATATAAAACATCCTTCTGTCTTCGCACACTTTGAAAGTTCAGCTGTCAGACAAAGTCATCAATGAGTTGTGGCCAATCGCAGGACAGGGGCCAGGTACTAAGCAGAAGAAGTGGGGCGGAACAGGAAAGACGTCAACATTCAGAGGTCAGCAGGCAACACTTCCTGTCAGGCTGCGACCTGGAAACCACAAGGGGAGAAGGAAGAGGGGACGACCCAGTGAACACCTGGAGAGGTGACACTGAAGCAGAGCCGATAGCAAGGAAACAAACAACCTGGAGGCAGACCGGACAGTCAGAGTGCAGAACACTGGAGAAATTAAACTGATGGGCTATGATCCCTTTGGGGTGTGGAGCCGAAGTAAGCAAGTAAGCGAACAAGGTAATGGGCACAAGAACTTTTTTTTACCAATCACTTCCTTTTAATGGGACATGGAAAATACCAAATGTAAAAGCTTACATCACTGGTAAATATTACCCTTCCCATGAACACATATCACATCGTGTGGTATTGATACGCGCCATTGATTTCAGAGAGTTCAGATTCAGTAAAGTGTAAAAAAAAAAAAATGAATTGTAATAATACAATCAACAGTGTGAACAGAGTCTGAATCTCATGTGTGATTCACATCCCAATATATCATAAGTCTATCTTCTGGCATCTATCCATCTTCTCAGTGATTTCGCTGAAGTCAGTTCTGTTGTTTTCGCATACAATTTTATAATCACTTTACTGAACAATACTGGATCACCCATTATATTCGCACCAATGATCCACCCTAAAGTTCGTCCAAAGTCGACTAAGACAGCTGAAATCAAGTCCACTTTGTCGTATTCCTGCCGATTGACAGACAAACAGGTGGCGCATCCTGCAAACGCAGAGCTCAACAAAGTCAAACGAATACCAATACATTGTGAAACAAACATGAATGCTCGATGATGATGGGTCTTCAACGACTATTTTCGATAACAAAAAAAAAACAGCCATCTGTATCTTGCTTGTTGCATAGAATGTTGTATGAATCAAATAGTTATTTTTCTGCTAATAATTGCTCACGCGCGCATGCGCGCGCGCGCGCGCGCACACACACACACACACACACACACACACACACACACGCACACACACACACACACACACACACA
>JADBJO010021997.1:20000-22500 GCA_016801955.1 Conus betulinus
CTGAAGCAGAGCCGATAACGAGGAAACAAACAGCCTGGAGGCAGACCGGACTGTAAACACCTGAGAGAGGTGACACTGAAGCAGAGCCGATAACGAGGAAACAAACAGCCTGGAGGCAGACCCGGACTGTAAACACTGGAGAGGTGACACTGAAGCAGAGCCGATAACGAGGAAACAAACAGCCTGGAGGCAGATGGGGACCAGTAAACACCTGGAGAGGTGACACTGAAGCAGAGCCGATAACGAGGAAACAAACGCCTGGAGGCAGACCAGACTGTAAACACCTGGAGAGGTGACACTGAAGCAGAGAGCCGATAACGAGGAAACAAACAGCCTGGAGGCAGACCAGACTGTAAACACCTGGAGAGGTGACACTGAAGCAGAGCCGATAACGAGGAAACAAACAGCCTGGAGGCAGACCAGACTGTAAACACCTGGAGAGGTGACACTGAAGCAGAGCCGATAACGAGGAAACAAACAGCCTGGAGGCAGACCGGACTGTAAACACCTGGAGAGGTGACACTGAAGCAGAGCCGATAACGAGGAAACAAACAGCCTGGAGGCAGACCGGACTGTAAACACCTGGAGAGGTGACACTGAAGCAGAGCCGATAACGAGGAAACAAACAGCCTGGAGGCAGACCAGACTGTAAACACCTGGAGAGGTGACACTGAAGCAGAGCCGATAACGAGGAAACAAACAGCCTGGAGGCAGACCGGACTGTAAACACCTGGAGAGGTGACACTGAAGCAGAGCCGATAACGAGGAAACAAACAGCCTGGAGGCAGACCGGACTGTAAACACCTGGAGAGGTGACACTGAAGCAGAGCCGATAACGAGGAAACAAACAGCCTGGAGGCAGACCGGACTGTAAACACCTGGAGAGGTGACACTGAAGCAGAGCCGATAACGAGGAAACAAACAGCCTGGAGGCAGACCGGACTGTAAACACCTGGAGAGGTGACACTGAAGCAGAGCCGATAACGAGGAAACAAACAGCCTGGAGGGCAGACCAGACTGTAAACACCTGGAGAGGTGACACTGAAGCAGAGCCGATAACGAGGAAACAAACAGCCTGGAGGCAGACCAGACAGTCAGAGTGCAGTACACGGGAGAAATTAGGTTGATGGGCTATGGTCCCATCTATGGACAAGCATCTAAGTAAGTAAGCAAACGAGGTAGTGGCCACGAAAACTTTTTGTTGTGCATTTTTTTTTTTAGGGAACATACAAGAAACGAAATGCGAAGGATTATATCACTAATGAATGTTAATTTTCCCATGCAAATATGTTACGTCACATTCTGGTATCAATGTGTGACGTTAATTTCATGGTGTTCAGGTTCTGTTAAGAAAAAAGTGTAATGATGTAATCGATAACGTGAACAGACTCTGAATCCCATATTTGATTCGCATCCCAAAATAGTATAGATCTTTCCCTCTGGCAGCATTCCATCTTTCCAGTAAGTTTGGTTAACGTCAGTTCTGTTCTGTTTTTTTTTTTTTTTGCATACACAGGTTTTGGAGAGAAGAAGAAGAAGAAGAAGAAGAAGAAGAAGAAGAAGAAGAAGAAGAAGAGAAGATGATGATGATGATGATGATGATGATGATGATGATGATGATGATGACGACGACGATGATGATGATGATGATGATGATGATGATGGAGAATAAGAGGAAGACGAAAAAAAAGAAGGAGGAGAACAAGAAAAGAAGAACGAATAAAAATGTCAATAAATCTTCTTCTATCTATTCATCTACTTATTTATTATACATATATTCACACACTTATTTTTCTTTATATCTGTTTGCTTGTTCCTTGGGGGAGCGTGAGCGGGTAGGGACAGAGGATGGTAGATGAAAGGGGAGCGGGCGGGGGGGCTGGCCAGTGCTTTATTTCTTTGTTGTGTGTCACGGCTGGCCAGTTGGATTGATTTCATATCTTCGACAATTTTGGTTTTGGACATTTTTTTTGACGTTTTTTTTTTTTTTTTTCCATTCATTAAATTTACCCATTTATCATTCCCTGTCTTCCTGCAGTTCTTACATTCCCGATTGCAATCTCTCCTATTTCTGTCTCAGACTAATTGCGACTTCATCCGCATACAGATGAGAAACCTCTGTCTGTCTGTCTGTCTGTCTCTGTCTGTCTGTCTGTCTGTCTCTCTCTCTCTCTCTCTCTCTCTCTCTCTCTCTCTCTCTCTCTCTCCTCTCTCTCTCTCTCTCTCTCTCTCTCTCTGTGCGCGCGCGCGCGCGCGCGCGAGATCTGGATTCGGATTCGGATGATTTATTTATTCATAGGCCTTGGCCCCTATTGAAGAGGTGTTGTACCTTATCTACAAAACTTACGAAGAAAACAAAAACGCAAAAGACCTAAATTTCATTCAAATTATTGACAATAATGGGCTTCAAAACGGAGCGACAGAGGGCAGAAAATGAAGCAAAATTTAGAAATAGAGGGAATTAATTACCGCCAAGGACACAGACAAACAAGGTACAGGA
>JADBJO010021998.1:0-12500 GCA_016801955.1 Conus betulinus
GTGCCTTTAAGCCGTCAGCTGACGCCGCAGTAAAAATGTACTTCCAGTGCCTATGGGCCGTCCCACTGACGTCATGCATTTTTCTTGAATTTTCATTCGTTACTATTCCTATCAAAGGACTGAAATAGAGTGTGCATAGTAAGCCTTATATGTCTGCAGCATTAAAATGATATGAAATGACCACACGTGAGGGGAAAGACCATTTTTTCCTCATCACTGACTGGATGACCAGCCAGCGCTTTGTCTCCCTTGCAAAGATGGCGGCGCAACCTTCGACGAGTGTAGCGACCAAATCAGCGTACTTACACAGCTGAGCAAGCTCTGCTAATCTTTTTTGACAAAGATAATAATCTTTTATTCAATGACTCACTCGAGCATGAAGGTGAGATGATGATAGTGATGGAATTGCCGACCATATTCGCCAGTTATTGAGTCGTGCTGTGCAATCGCAAGAGTGTGTTCAGCTGACTTGGTTACCAGCGTCGAACGAGCCAGCCTGGTGTGTACTCTGCACTGTGTGCGAGTGGCCAGCGACGTGTTAGTCAGCGCGAGAGGGGAGCGTGGCCTGCTCGCAGCGTGACACGGGGCAGCAGGAACGGTAGGGGAAGAGGAGGAGTGAAAGAGAGGGTTGAAGTCCAGCAAGGGGGCGTGGTGGGGGGAGGGGGGCATGGTCGTGGACTGACCTGTCTGCATGAGGTGTGAGCGTCTTGATAGACTTCTAGACTGTTCTACTTTTATTTACAGGTGTAGTGTGACAATATCAACTTTATTTTCAACTTTTTTTGCTCTGTGTTCTTTTTTGGATGTGAAGCTGTAGTGGTAAATACATGTGTTTTTGATCGTGCAAAAAAATCTATCCAAATCTAAATGCCTAAATATTTTTTTATGATCAAAATCAAAACAAAAGAAGCCCAGATTCAAAATTTTCATTCAATTTCCTTCAAAAATCATATATATTTCATTTTTTATATCTTTTGTAGTTTCTGAGCTAGAATTTTTTGTTAATTATTACCCCCAAATCATTAGATTTCCCTGGCACTGGGAAAGCCTTTGTTTGTAAAATTTTTCAGGCAGTGAATGGGTTAAATGAAACTGATGTGCAGAAACAAAAGCTGTCGTACGCATCAAATTGTGCTATGCATAAAATTTTCATTCTGTGAGCAGAAAGGCATACAGATGGAGATATAAATGTTACAGGATATTTATTTCACTGAATTATGGAATTATGGAACAGAAGTTTGTTACAAAAGAAGTGTCTACATTTCATGCACATGAAAAACTTTATCTGTTCTCAATTTTTCAAATATATCCTCATTTAAAAAACAAAAAATATGTGTGCTGCACAACTTAGATCAAATCATGAAAAGAAAAAAACGCACATAGCACTAATGTCTGTCCATCTTTCTTTGTTTACTACGTTTCTTTTAGTGTTTAGGCCACTAAAAACTTGTTCACTACATTTTTTTTCCATACCATACCTCTAACAAGGCTTAAAGGTAAACATATCCTAAATCACATCAGTGAACTGTTACACACAAATAACAAGACTGTTTACATTAGCATTCTCATCCACATAAACTGACAAAGCATTCATTCTGTGAATTAACATCTGCTTACAATCATCAGACATGTAAACTATGTAATGAAAGATTTGGAATAAAACGTCAACAGCCAAGTTGGTTGCAAATTGCAAATTGGTGGAAGACATGATGACAGCTGAACGAGGAGCATCTATCCACAGCCATTAAGGGAGGACACAGTGGGGGTTATATTCATTACCTCAGACAAAAGTGATGTCAAGGGAAGTGAGTCAGTCACATCAAGAGAACATGGAAGAGTGAATTTTTTCCCTATAAAAGTCTTAATGGCAACATGGTAAAAGCGAGAGTGTGTAAATACCAAGTAGGATAATGACAGCTATCTTACAAGGCTAGTATAGGCAAAATGCCCACAGTCAGACAGATCCACTCAAATATCCATATCACTCACCTGAAAATGCAGAGCTGCTGCAGATGGTGGCACCCAGATTCTTCGCACCAACCGACCGACCGCCTTCATCCAGTTCAAACAAACTACTGTACCCCTCTATGGACAAAACCAGTGCGTTCCATTCAGAGTCAATTAAAAAAAGAGAACACATCCACACATACATACAAAAACACCTTATGTCAATGATCAATTCATCACACAGTGGATAAACAAGATCACTCCATGTTTTTGGTCTCTTCCGGCTCCTACCCAGTGTTCTTGAATGAACTATGGGCTCAATGGGAGGTCAGGAATGACCGTAAAGTTTCATCCAGTTTTACTTTGTGTCTGTGACAGGGTTGCTCACATGCTTCTTAACCAACAAACACTGCAGGATCTGTATCTTTGTAACCTGGTTGATGGTAGAGTACATCATCATAAAAGGCAGAATAAAGCACAGCTCTGTCTTTTAGTCCCAGACCAGCACGGAAGACTACAGCATCATTTTCAAAAAGTCTAAAATTTTCAGTAACCTCAGTTTTCTACACATTTTCAACAAAAGTTAAGGTCCTGTAAGAATATCAAGTGTTGATTTTCTTCTTTTTTCATTTTCCCCCTTTAAAAACCAACTTAATCTTGCACTCACGCAGTGCTGTGATGATGCTGGACAGCACCACAGACTTTCATGTAAGAAATGCTTGAGTGATAAAGCTGACAGACTCAAACTGCTTAAACCCCCAAATGAAGCAAGCACAGATAAAAAATCTGAAGAAACTACTTGAGGCATGCTGACAAAACCTTTTCCGACTGACTGATTGCCTGAGGTGCATTATATATACACACACCACACACACACACACACACATACACTAACACACACACACACACACACACACACACACATGCACACACACACACACACATGCACACACACATGCTCAAGCTCACAAAACACACATAAGCAAACACACACACACACACATGCTCTCGCTATCTCTCTCTCTCTCTCTCTCTCTCTCTCTCATCACACACACACACAAACACACTCACACACACTTTCTGTCTTGAACAAATCCTGTGCTATAATTAAAAAAAAAGATTGCCAAATAGACCTATGTTTCTTAATTTGAATAACAATCTGGCATGCCGACACACTATCGAAAGCTCTATATCATAAAATGTAGCCAAAACGCTTTTTCGTTTTGCAAATTGGTTTTTAGTTTGTGTTGTTATTTTAAGTATATGACTGATCTTCCTTTTTAAAAACCATCTTGATTGTGTGGTATTACAGCATATTTATCACAATAATAAATCATATATATATAATAAATCAATCTATTTAAAACTATTTTTTCCATTAGATTTGAGACATGAGAGGTTAAAGCAACTGGTTGATAACTATTCATGTTTGTGCAGATTGACCTTGTTTTAACATGGGAATCATTACTGACTGCTTCCATATTTCTGGCATAATAGCCTCTGACTAAATCTGTTGAAATATTGTTTGCACGAAGTTTATGAAATTAGTTGGTAAGTGTTTCAACATATCATTTGAAATTGTGTCTAACCCTACAGACAATGTTTTGTTAGTTAATGAAAAAATAGCATCATTCACCTCATGGTGCATTGACACAAAGGTCACCATTTGCATGTGGCTCATCATAGGGAGGTTTCTTTTCTTCCTCTTCTCAAAGCTGTCGACATTCTGGTGAAAGACTCTCCATTTATATATTGTCCTCGAGAATACATCAGCAAATGCTTTTGCCTTTTCTGATGAAGTTGGAAATTTGTTATTATCCAGTTTAATGGGACATCGAGGAAGATTTAACCCATGTTTCATGTCCCGAAATTTTTCCCACACTTTCTGAAAATCTTTATGCTGAGAAACCTTCTTGTCACAGAAGGATGACCAATATAAACATTTGGCTTTGAATATGCGTTGGCTTCCTTAATTTCTTCGTGTGCCTTTTCTATCCTGTAGGAATGTGCACTTGAGTCATTCCACATTTGATGTTTTTCTTTTTCCACTTCCTCAGACTGAATTTTAAGGTTACAAATTAATGTAGAAAATATGTACTCTGAATTCAAATAATACACAATGCAAATTCCACAAGGCTCTGTGATAGCTCCAATGTTGTTTAGCATTTTACTCTGTGATCTTCCAAAACATTTGAGCAAAAATATCACAGCTGTGCAGTATGCTGACAATCTGTGCATATGGATGAATACTTCAATACGGAAAAATACTCCTACAAGAACACTTAATTACTACAAAGAACTTTACCAAACTGAATTAAACAGTCTTGGTAGATAATGTTTGAGAATGGTCTAATGTTTTCTTGTGAGAAAACATATATAGTGCTTTTTTAACACTGGCACTGATATAAGCGATTTGCCCTCTTTTAAAATGGATGCAGCCACACCTGACTACCAATCTTAAGTTAAATTTTTAGGAGTATATTTAACATCTCTGGGACCAGGCTGCTTCCAATTTAGCAGGGGGATAGGAGAATGGCCCTCAGATATGGGGTTTAGCTGCGATATAAGTCAGGTTTGCCTGGCTGAATAAGCAATCGCAGACCAACTGGCAATGTTCCTATCAGGACGGGGTGGGTCAACAGGTGGCACTGTTATCCTCACTGAAATACCCCATGTGTTCTATGACGGGCTCATCGTGCGGTCAAGAGGCGCGTTATAACCTCTAGCCCCGGGGTAGGATCCTCGGAGAAACAATCCCCCCTGTGCTCACAGGGCAGGACGTATGGGCCATGAGCTAAGGGTGAGGCACCCCGAAAGAAAACTTCAGCTGAAGATGGAGTTATCGGGCCACTGGCGCAACTTAAACCATGATACCACGCATCCACGCTTCCATGACGATGCAGTCCACAGAATTTCGATGTGGCGCTCGCCTTCAGAGACCCGCTGGGGAGGTCGGGAGCCGGACCCTATGCCTCAAAGGGGCCCACCCCAAGCGGTCAGTGGTCAGACAAAGAAATTCTGCATGCCAATGCGATGAAGAAAGAGATCTCATCCTCCTGCTGATGCCAAGCAAACAGTACCACCCAGAATGCTCAACATTCTCCAGTGGAATGCAGAAGGGGTGCATACGAAGAAACTTGGCTTGGCAGAAAGGATGCATCAAGAAAATACTGACATCGCATGTCCAAGAGACACATTTGACCGTAAACCATCAATTTCAAGTGAGGGGTTACAAGACCATCAGGTTGGACCGTGAGGAAAGAGACAAAGGAGGGGTGCTTGTCTTGGTGCGGAACTCTATCGCCGCACAAGAATTTAAGATCAACACCAGTCAACAGACAGAGATCCAAGGGGTTGATACAGCCCTTAAGGAACACAACATCAGGATCTACAATGTCTATTGCCCTCAAGATCGTGATCTTTCCCTCACATACATGAACATCCCAGACAACAACTGCGTGGTGGTGGGCAATTTTAACAGTCACTCAGAGAGATGGGGCTATGAGGAGATGGACAAGAGAGGCGAAGAAGTTGAGGATTGGGAGATTGACACACATCTTCATCTCATCAACCAAGAAGATGATGAACCCACCTTCTACTCTAGACGCTGGATGACCACATCAACACCAGATCTAGCATTTGCCACCAACAACCTGTTCGTCAGGACCACAAGAACAGTCCTCAACCAGCTTGGAGGAAGTGTCCACAAGCTCGTCAAACTCTCTATCAACCTCAACTTGCAGGCTCCACACAAGCAAAGTGTTTTCCCCGTTGGAATTATAGAAAGGCAGACTGGACTCTATTCGAGACCCTCACAGATACATACACAAAGCCAATCAACATCAGGCAGGACTCAAACAAGATGGTACAAGACTTCACAAAGGCCATCTTGAAAGCTGCTACAGAATCATCCCAAGAGGAGCACGCAAAAGACTACAAGCCCTACTGGATGGAGGAACTCCAGAATCTGGAAGATGCCGTTACGGAAGCCAGGGACCGAGCAGAAAAGCAGCCATCACTGGAGAACAATATAGTGCTGAAGAAAGTAACCGCCAGATATAAGCTGTCCTGTGCACAAGCTGCAAGGAAATGCTGGCAAGAGAAAACTGAAAGCCTAAATCTCGACAGGGATGGCAGCAAGCTGTGGAAACTGGCTAGAACCCTCTGTAATGAAACAACAAGTCACACCACTATAACAATACAAGAGAATGGAAATTACCTCTCTGGAAAGAAAGCAGCAGACCACTTCATAGACGTCTATGAAAACATCAGCAATCTGGAAGTCCCTCCTGAACATAGAGCTACAGTGCACAGGGCCCAAGGTGAACTTCATGAGGAAGAGCCCCAAGAGGAAGTCATGACCACAGCTTTCAGAGAGAAGGAGCCGGAAGAAGCGGTGCAGAGCCTCATTCTGAAGAAGTCACCTGGTCCAGACGGAATCACAAATGAAATGATTCTGCATCTTGGGATGAAAAGCAAGGAAGTCCTTCTAAAAATCTTTAACTCCAGCTGGAAGACAGGATCAGTACCACATTGTTGGAGGGAAGCAGACATGATCCCCATTCACAAAAAGGGAAAGGACAAATCGAAGGCTGACAGCTACAAACCCATCAGCCTTACAAGCTGCTTAGGAAAGCTATGGAGAGACTTGTCAACACAAGGCTTGTCTGGCACCTTGAGGAGCATCAGCTGCTGAGCCCTGAACAGGCAGGCTTCCGCCAGCACGGATCACAGAAGACAGATCACATTCATCACTCAAAGCATAGAGGGCGCTTTCCAAGAAAAGAAGAACACGCTTGCGGTCTGGTTTGACATGGAGAAGGCGTTTGACAAAGTCTGGAAGGACGGACTTACGCTCAAAAACTACGGTGATGTGGTGTGTCTGGGAGGATGTACACCTGGATCAGCCAGTACCTACACAACCGCCAAGCCCGAGTCAAGATTCAGGGGCCAGAAAGCAAGAAAAAGGTGCTGAGACAGGGAGTACCACAAAGAGGAGTCCTTTCGCCAACACTGTTCCTAATCTTCATAGATGACATCATCAGAGAACTGCCAAAAGGGGTCAGAGGAGCGATCTATGCAGATGACCTGGTACTTTGGTGCTCTGAAGAGTACACCACTACAGCACAGGTTTTGCCTCCAGACTGCGCTCAACAAGATCAGCGACTGGACCAAGGAATGGCTTGTCTCTGTCAACTCAAGCAAAACAACCTACACAGTCTTCAGCCCTATCCAGCAAGAAGCAAGAGGCGAAGCTGACACTAACCCAAAGGCTTGCTGAGGAACCCACACCTACCTACCTGGGAGTGACCTTTGACCGCAGGCTCACTTGGAAACAGCAGATCACCAGATGCTGTAGCAGGGCCAAGCTGAGACTGGCGATCATGAGGAAACTTGCAGGGATGGACTGGGGGGCTGACGAACATATCCTGAAGAGACTCCACACAGGGAGAGTCCGACCTGTAGTTGAGTGCGGGACGTCAGCATGGGCATCAGCTGCAAAGTCTAACCTCGACCATCTCAGTAAGATACAGAACCAAGCTCAGCGTGTCATAATTGGCACCATGAGATCCACCCCAATCCTGAAGATTGAGGAGACCACTGGGCTACAGTCATTGGAGAACAGATATGACACAAAGATCCTCATCCAGGCAGCAAAATTCAAACGCCTGAAAGCCATCCAGTGAACAACAGAATCAGCAGACCCACCAAGAGCCAGTTGAAAAGAGGCAGCTTCATCCACCAGTCAAGACGCCTTGAAAGACAAAGCCCAGTCTTGATGGAACACGAAGCAAAGCCTATCCCGGCAAATATCACCCACCCATCTTGGAAGAGGCAGGTGTTCCAACAGTCGTCACCAGCATTCCCGGAGTGGAGAAGAGAGGAATACAGTCAGACACCCAAAGGAAGGCCCTGGCCATGGAGTACATCTGCAACCAGTACCCCAGGAAGACTGGACCCATGTCTTCACAGATGGCTCTGCTGCAGAAGCAACGAGGGATGGTGGAGCTGGAATCTTCCTCCAATACAAAGACGGAGATGAAGAAATTGCAATCCCAACAGGAAATACTCCACCAACTTCCGAGCTGAGCAAGAAGCCCTCTGTGAGGCAGCCACAACAGTCTTGCAGAACTCCACAAGAACAACAGGGCTGGTGGTGGTGTTCTCTGACGCTCTCTCCATGCTCCAAGCCCTTAAGAACTCCCACTGCAAAGAACAGAACCATCTCACTTCAGCCCTTATTGCCCTGAGTGCCAGAGTGGAGAAAGTGGTGATACAATGGGTACCAGCACACTGTGGCATCAGAGGCAATCAAAAAGCGGACATTCTGGCAAAAGATGGTGCACAGAAGGAGCAGGCCACAACCTGGTGTCATATGATGAAATTTGGACAATCATCAAGGCACAGCAAGGAATAAAATGGCGTCTCCTGCATCTAAAATACAACCCAGAAGACACATATCATTTGCTGGGACAATGGGAACAGGGTCAGATTTTCCGCCTGAGGACTGGACACAATCGCCTGCTCCACCACATGCACACAAAATTTGGCATTGGACAAAGTGGAGAGTGCCCTTGTGGTGAGGGACCAATGACAACCGACCACATCCTTCAAGTCTGTATGACGTATGTAGCATCCAGGAGAAAGTACTGGCCAACACCCACAGCAGTGGAAGCCAAGCTGTATGGCATCCTGGAGGAGCTGCGACGGACGGCAGCCTTCATCGAGGACACCGGGCTGCTCATCTAATGGGATGGCGAACGAGGAAGAAGAATAATTTAACATCTAAATTACTTCTCACGTAGCGATCGATTCATCCACATTCACAAAAGATGCCGTGCACGGGAACATACTTAGTTGGTGCCAGAATACACCAGGTGGAGGGCGCGCTAAACGATTTATGACGGTATCTAGACTAGGCCCTAGCGTGTGTGTGCTTTGAGAATTTGTTCTCTCTTCAGATAGACTATGGATAACAGGTCAGTGAAACTAACTTTCTCCTTTTCATACATTAAAAATATTATATTGTAAGTCGTGAAAGCCCTTTCAGTGGCTTCAATGAAACATCAGCTTGTTTGCTGTGCTGTCTTGGCACCGACCGGCCGCTTTCAATTTCGGCACCGACACTGACAGGCCTTCCAGTGCCAGTCATGTCTAGTTCAAATCATGAGCCTGAACACGAGGACAGCTGATTCTTGTGACATAAAGAGGATTATTATGGATCTGGATGCTAATTTCTTGTGATATAAAGAGGATTGTTATGGATTTGGATGCCAAATGGCAACAACAATTTGACTCTCTCAGAGTTGAATTGATTCAGGCACTCTTGACCCCCACAAAGAAGAGGGAGAAGCAGTAGGTGCAGATGAAGGTGAAGAGCCCCCCGTGTGAAAAAGCACGCAACCAAGACTCCTATACTGTTTTGGTGTTGAATACAATGGGACAACAGATTGTATTAGTGAATGTTTTACGGTCCAAATCGGGATGACCACCAGATTTTTCGAGACTATACAAAACAGAATTGAAGATCTAGGTATCTCGAATGTAATTATCGGTGGAGATTGGAACTTGGTATTAAATCCAAATTTTGATTATTATAACTATAAACATATTAATAATGTCAAAGCAAGAGAAGCAGTATTAGAGATGATTTCCAAATATGAATTAGTAGATATATGGAGAGAATTGAACCCAGAAGTTTCTCCGATACAGTTGGAGAAGAACAAATCCTTTTCAACAAAGCCGTTTAGATTTTTTTTGTTTCTGACACTTAAATAACCAATGTTAATAACACTGATATCCTCTTTGGATATAGAAGTGATCACTCTTTAATAACAATAGAGGTAACATTTAAAGATGTAGAAAGAACCAAACGGTTTTTGGAAATTTAACTCCTCATTGTTGAAAGATCATATTTATGTTGAACTCATTAACAATACTATAGAAGAAATGAAAGAACAATATGCAGCATTGCCTTATACAAGAGAGAATGTAAAAAGAATACCAGCTGATCAGATTCACTTCATGATATCTGATCAACTGTTTTTAGATACACTGTTAATGGAAATTAGAGCAAAATCTATTACGTACAGCATAAATAAAAAGAGGGATTTAATAAAACATGAACAAGATCTAGAAAGAGAAATACAAACTCTAGAGAGAAAGTCATTCATAGATGAAGAAGACATGATAGTTTTGAATGAGAAAAAAACACAAATAGCAGAAATTAGGGAAACACAAACTGGAAGGTATTATTTTAAGATCCAAAGCAAGATGGGCATCTCAAGGAGAGAAAATCAATAAATACTTCTGCTCTTTAGAAAAAAGGCATTTTGTAAGCAAACAAATGTTGAAACTGGTGACAGATGACGGTTGAACACTATTCGAAAGAGATGAGATGTTGCAGGAGACAAAATCCTTTTTTCAGAATTTACATAAAAAAAAGAATCCCGGGAAATAGACATTGATAATTACATACACAGTTTGCCAAAGTTATCTGAAACAGAATCTGAAAACCTGGAAGGGTTCATAACTAAAGAAGAAGCATCTGAAGCATTGAAAAGCATGCAAAATAAAAAGCCCAGGTACAGGTGGAATGACAGTGGATTTCTTTAAGTTTTTCTGGAGACAGTTAGGTGACTTCGTGGTTCGGTCATTAAACAAGGGATTTATTAAGGAGAAATGTCAATAACTCAAAAGGAGAGATAATATTTTGCATACCTAAAAATGAAAAACCTTGGGAATATTTAAGAAATTGGAGACCAATCTCACTCCTGAACGTTACATATAAAATTGGATCAATGTGTATAGCAAACAGGATGAAAAGGGTTATATCGAAATTAATCCATGAAGATCAAACTGGATTTATATCAGGAAGATACATTGGAGATAACATTCGAATTTTGTATGACTTAATACATATTTAGAAAATGAAAACATGCTAGGTCTATTGATTTCTCTATTGATTTCGAAAAAGCTTTTGACTCAATTAACTGGAACTATATGGAAAAAGTTTTGAATGCATTTGGCTTTGGTGAAGATATAATTAATGGATACATACCTTCTATACTAACATCAAGTCCTACGTGATCGTGAATGGAAAAATTTCAAAAAGCTTTGTAGTAGCCAGAGGATGCCGGCAAGGAGACCCAATATCGCCATTTGTTTGTTGTTCTGTGTGCTGAGGTATTAGCATGCCAAATCCGTGAAGATAAAGAAATTAAAGGAATTCAGATATCAGATACAGAATTTAAAGTAAGCCAATTTGCTGATGACACACCTCATTTACGTTAGAGGGAGATCAAAAGTCAATGAAAGACTGTTCAACTCTCTAGAGGAATTTGAAGAATTCTCAGGCCTAAAGTTGAATTTTGAAAAAACTATGAATGTATGGTTAGGGTAAAAATAAGAAATCAGATATCAGATACTTAGCTAATAAGCGCATGATATGGAATCCCCCCCAAAATTTAAGATACTTGGGCTCTGGTTTACTACTGACCTATCGCATTTAACAGAAATCAATACAGCAAGCAAATATGTCGAAGTACAAAACCTTGTTTAAAATCTGGTCTAGAAGGATCTGTACACCACTGGGAAGAGTAGCCATCTTAAAATCGCTTATATTATCAAAATTAGTATACTTATAGATATTATTGCCAAATCCACCAGATGATTATATTAAACAATTACAGAAAATGTGTTTTGAGTTTTTGTGTGGGATAAAAAACCAGATAAAATAAAATGAATTTATTCAGTTCATAATGTCAAAAATGGAGGCATTGGAATTCCAAATATGCAAGCCTTTATTCAGGGTCTGAAATTGTCTTGGATAAGAAAACTGATGATAGGCAATTCAAAATGGAAGAATTAATGAAAAGCTCATATCCAGAAAGTGATCAGTTAAACCATGGTGCTAAGAGATTTACAAATAATAAATATAATCAGTTTTGGAAAGACGTATTAATGCTTATGATAAATTAAACACTAATGTTGAATTAGATAACAACAAAGAGATGTCTGCTGAACCCATATTTTTCAACAACAAATTCAAAATAAATAACAGTCATTTTCTTTTTTAAAACTTGGAACCTAAAAAATGTATACCTTGTGAAGATGTTTTAAAAGAAAGTGGAGAGTTTCTAAAACATGACGAAGTTTCAGAAAAGTGGGGTCTAACAGTAAATTATCTTAACTACTTTGGTTGCATTCAAGCAATCAAAGAATATGTCAGAAAAAGAAATATAATCTTCGAAAATAACTGTAGTAATGAAAATAATAAATCAGTACAAATAATATCTGGAGTACATAAAGGAACAAAGATTTTTTACAGTTTACTCTTAGAAAAACATGTAATATTCGACAAAAAAGCCTTTATGAAGTGGGAAAACTCGATTAGCCATATATATTAATTGGGAGACTGTTTTTTAAAAAGATTAATAAAATAAAAGAAATATAGCTTAAATGGTTTCAGTTGAAACTGTGTCATGGAATTTTAGTGTCAAATATCCTATTACAAAAAATGGGAGTAACTGATAATGATAAATGCAACTTTC
>JADBJO010021998.1:27500-28605 GCA_016801955.1 Conus betulinus
AATCTTCCCGACTATAACATCAACCTTGCCAACCATAACATCAACTTCTCCAACCATGATAGTAACCTTTCCCAACCCTAACATCAACCTTATTAACCATAACATTAACTTTGCCAGGCGTAACATCAACCTTTCCAACCGGAACATCAACCTTCCCCAATCACACCATCAATCTTCCCGACTATAACATCAGTCTTCCCAACCATAACATCCACCTCGCCAACCACAACATCAACCTTCCCCCACCATAACATCAACTTTCCCAACCGTAACGTCAACCTTCCCAACTATAACGTCAGCCTTTCCAGCTACAACAGCACCTTCCCAACAGTAACGTCAACCTTCCCCTTAACCACCTTCTATAACGTCAACCTTCTCAACCGTAGCATCAACCTTTCCAACCGTAACATCAACCTTCCCAACCGTAGCGTCAACCTTCCCAACCGTAACATCAACCTTCCCAACCATAACATCAAACTTGCCAACCATAACATCAACCTTCCCAACCATAACATCAACCTTCCCCAACCATAACATCAACCTTCTCAACGGTAACATCAACCTTCCCAACCATAAACATCAACCTTTCCGACCATAACATCAACCTTTCCAACCATGACATTAACTTTGCCAAGCATAATATCAACCTTGCCAACCATAACATCAACCTCCCCAACCGTAAGATCAATCTTTGCCAACCATAACATCAACCTTCCCAACCATAACATCAACCTTGCCAACCATAACATCAACCTTTCCAACCATAACAACAACCTTCCCAACCATGACATCAACTTGCCAACCATAACATCAACCTTTCCAACCATGACATCAACTTTGCCAACCATAACATCAAAACTTTGCCAACCATAACATCAACCTCCCCAACCGTAAGATCAACCTTGCCAACCATAACATCAACCTTTCCAACCATAACATCAACCTTTCCAACCATAACATCAACCTTTCCAACCATAACATCAACCTTGCCAACCATAACATCAACTTTGCCAACCGTAACATCAACCTTGCCAACCATAACATCAACCTTTTCCAACCG
Organism: Conus betulinus; assembly: GCA_016801955.1. NCBI lineage: Eukaryota > Metazoa > Mollusca > Gastropoda > Neogastropoda > Conidae > Conus > Conus betulinus. Next base: position 28,561 of record JADBJO010021998.1, read on the forward strand.
TAACATCAACCCTTCCCAACCATAACATCAATCTTCCCGACTATA
>JADBJO010021999.1:5000-12500 GCA_016801955.1 Conus betulinus
ACTTATTTATGTACTTATGCAGTCAAAATTAACCGTTTCTGTCATTTTCAGATATTACTTTCGTTTGGTGTAAATCATTTATGTACTCAAAATTAAGTTCTTCGTCAATTTCAGATCTTGCTTTCGTCGTGTGTAAACTTACTCGTTTACTGAAAATTAATTCTTCTGTCATTCAAGATATTTATTTGTTGAGTGTAAGCTCATATACAATCAAATCAGTTTTATTTATGCGTTTATATTTACAAACCTCGATGACATCAAATTAGATTGCATTGGTACGATTTCCTTTAAAGAAAGTTCTCTGCAAGATGAAATACCGAAGCTGCATACATATCTTTGAATATTCAAAGAGCAACAACAACAACAATAAAAAAAAAAAACGTGTGTGTGTGTGTGTGTGTGTGTGTGTGTGTGTGTGACAGGAAACCATTAACAGCTTGGTTCAAACGGAGAAATGCGCCGCCTATTATATACCATCTGTTCCAGGTACTGTTTATGCCGGAATGCAAACTGTTTAACTATTACACCTTTTCATGAAGAAAAACGTGTTTTCTTTTGTTTAGTTTTTTTCCCTATCCTTTTGTTTCGTTCGATTCTTGTGTGTGTGTGTGTGTGTGTGTGTGTGTGTGTGTGTGTGTGTGACACTCGGGTCAGTGTAATAGGCGCGCGCACGCGCCGGTGTGTGTGTGTGTTGTGTGTGTGTGTGTGTGTGTGTGTGCGGCAGGCAATACAAATATATCTGCCTTCAAAAGGGATTACGATGGTTCTCTTATGCAGCTAGTGAACAGTTTTTCATATCTGTAATATATTTTCTTAATTTCATGTTCCAAGTTTCTCCATCTTCAACCCCCCTCCTCCACCTCCTTAAGTCCAAATCTTTGTCAGGTCATTACTATGAAGACAGTTGAGTTGTTGGCCTGCGCTTGTTTTTCCCCCACTATTAGTTTGTTCGTCTTTGTATTTGTCTGACTTTATTCAAGTTTAAAAGGCTGATCCAGTCTTGAATAAAAGTTACTCTGCGTTAGGTTTTCTTATGGGAGCAAAAAGTTACCCCCACTTGTTTACTGTTTATCATCAGTTTAGAGAGAGTTGATAAAAGTGCCGCAGTGACTTTTAATTACTCATTTCCAAGTTGAAGACGGTTGATGAAGATGTTATACAGAAAAAAAAAAATCAGGAGACTTCCTGGCTTTGCAGTGGCACGGCGCTGTATCCCCTCCATCTTCAAGAAAGTGCTGAACAAGACAGCCGCTCTGGATTTTGGAAATGCCTCCCTTCAGACCTGTCTATGGGGAGGTCTTGACAGCCAACAACACTGGAGAACGGAACAGGTCGAGCTCGTTCTTCACATGTGCGAGAGTCAGCACACACACACACACACACACACACACACACACACACACACACACACACACACACACTCTCTCTCTCATATACTCACACACGCACGCGCGCACACACACACACACACACACACACACACACACACACACACACACACACACACACACACGCACACATACACACACAAACACACACGCACACATACACAGACGAAATCTTGGAAGGACACATATACACTTGGAATACATACACATATATTGTTACGAACTATTCACATCAATGTGATAAGCTATGTTCATGGTTGTTTTTCGCTTTAGAATCAAATTAATAACTTTTTTTCTTCTACCAATGAGATTTGAGATTTTCAAGCCTTACGATCGCTTGATCATCCAAGTACACCGAGTCACCCCTACATAGAGTCGATGGTACACACGATGGTAATGTCAAGCGTGCATGGTATGTATGCACCTATTAATGTACACGTACATGTATGTATGTATTATAAAGTTTATAAACAAAGTGAGTTTAAGAAAACCATGCTTTTTTTGTGGCGACAGTATCGCCCTTGAACGAGAAGACATCATTCGTTCCTCTGCTCCCTTCCCGTTCTTCTTCCCTCCTTCTCCCCATCCCTCTCATCATCGGTGACCGTATCAGACGATATTGTAATCGCAGATGAAAGGAAACGTCCATCCTTCCCCTCCCGCCCCACTTTTCCTTTTCCCCAACTTTGAGGCCGGAATAACTCAGTTGGTAGAGCAGCAGACTCGGGATCATGGTGAAAATGGGATTGCGGGTTCGAATCGCCGCTTTGTTGTTTCAGTACAGGGAGATTTTTTCCTCGAGTGAGCATTGCTTCTGACACCTTTTCCCGAAAATTCCAGTGATTGAGACCGTGACACGACCTCCGTGTGTGAACGCACACATAATGTTTTAAACACTCAAATGAAATCCCATCACTAACTTTCGGAAGGAAGGCCGGTTTGGAAGTTGGCAGTGATGGCGATATATACTACTGGCAAAAAGTTAAGGGCCATTGCCAATGCTGTCTCCCAGACCAAAACACTACAGCCAATGTTAAGAAGAACGGACGCAAAATCTTCCAAATTCATTCAAGAACAAGTTCATTGGACCATTGTATGAAATCAACAAATCAGACGCGGACAGCGGGCTGTAATGTCCAATCACCCTTCCTCACGATCGTCACATAAGCCACAACTGAAAACTGTACCATTCAGTACCGAGTGTAGCCACCGTTTGCCGCTAGGCAAGCGGCACAACGTCGACGCATGGAGTCCACCAGGGTCCGAAGAGTGTCCCGCGGTATGGCCTGCCACTCCTGCTGCAGAAAGAGAGTGAGCTGGGCCATGTCAACAGGCGGGGGTGTGGTTGTGGGCTACCCGCCGTCCAGGACATCGCAGAGGTGCTCAGTTGGAGCCAGATCTGGTGCATCCGGATGATCCCCTCTTGCTGCAGATGATCGTCCACAACACGGGCTCAGTGTGGACGGGCGTTGTCGTCTTGGAAAACAGCAGCGTTACCCATGGCCTGAAGGCGGGCTGGATCAGGGGCCTCACAATCTCGTCACGGTACCGCAACCCTGTCAACATGCCTTGAATGACGTACAGGGGAGTTCTGTCTTGACGACTGAAGCCACCCCAGACCATCACAGAACCCCCTCCGTAACGATCCACCTCACGAACTGTGGCGTCAGCAAAACGTTCTCCTGGCCTTCGCCACACTCGGGTCCCGCCGTCATTGAATGCCAAAGTGAAGCGGGACTCATCTGTGAACAGCACTCGAGACCTTTGCTGCCTCGTCCAACGAACGTGATGACGACACCAGTCTGCCCGTGCTCTGCGGTGAGCTGGAGTAAGTGGTACTCGGACTGCTGGTCTCCGGGATGACAGCCCGAACTCGTGCAAACGGTTACAAACTGTCCTACTGACACTGACATTTGCAGCCTGCAGGAGCTCACGGCTTAAGGTGGATGAGGTGACAGTCCGATTGTGTAGGGCAGACAGCAGGAGGAATTGTTTAGCATGTCAGTCAGTACACCGAGGGCGGCCTGATCGTGGCCGATCCTGCACGCTGCCAGTGACCTGAAACCTCTCTACAAGACGTTGGATGGTGGAATGGGACACGTTCAGACGCCTAGCCACCCTCGCCAGAAATCCCTTCGTCAATCAACGCTAAGGCACGTCCACGATCGGCAGGGTCCAGTCTTTGCCTTTGTGCCATGCTTTTTGGGCTGGCGTAGACGACCGTTCTGTTTACAGATTTGTGGCCAACAGCGTCTGATCTGTGTTCATGAACGAGGTGCCATGCACATGCATCATGATTGACCACGAGCATTTCGCCATTTTTTTTCAAACTCATATGCTCCCACAGGCACCCGTTTTTTTACGGGTTTTACCCGCACGTGCAGCTGCGCTCCACCTTGTACCGCAGTGGGTTTTTAGGTGTTGTGATCTGTTAAGGAACATCTGTTCAATATGTCTAACCAAGTTTGGGTCATTGTGACTTCGTTTCAAGCCTATTATTTACACACTCAGACACTAACGTCAAAATGACAGGTGGCCCTTAACTTTTTGCCAGTAGTATATATATATATATATATATATATATATATATATATATATATATATATATATTCAATAGTTCTTGCAGTCATTGCAACACCAAGCTGCTCTGAAAAGTGCTGCAATGGTGCTCAGTTACTTATCCTTGGAATTTATTAGTTTATTTTATATATATATATATATATATATATATATATATAATATATATATATATATATATATATATATATATATACATATATATACTTGGAGCAAAATAAAAAAACACAGAAGTAGACAGTTTCATTTTAAATTGTATATTCTCCAATAAAATTTTCGCTTAAAAAGCTTCTTCAGTAATGGCCATACTGAAGAAGCTTTTTAAGCGAAAATTTTATTGGAGAATATACAATTTAAAATGAAACTGTCTACTTCTGTGTTCCCCCCCCCCCCCCCCCCTCCCACACATACACACACACCTCTCTTTCTCTCAACTCAGCAGCATTTTGGGCGACTACTTTAACCCATTAAACAAGAAAACGTGGTGCTCTTTTCCTTTTTAAGCCATTGTAGACATAAAAACATGTCTTTATTAGATGGAGGACGCTCACCAACAGGTTGTCATATGACGGTGACGGAGAAGGAGGATGTATGGGGGGGGGGGGGGGGGGGGGGGGGGGGTTGATGATGAGAGTCATCTTCTTGAACCTGTATTCCTTTATTGAATGGGATGTTATCTCTTAATGCTTGTTGTGGGGGGGGGGGGGGGGGGGGGGGGGGGGGACAATGCATAACTCGCACTTTGTCGACAGCATTTGCTGTTGAGGTGTATCTTTGACCCTTTTGATTTTTCTAGATTGCACTGTTTAGGCTTTTCATGTGTGCAAAATTCTGAATGGGACCAGGGACAGGGCTGGGGGTAGAAATTCCTAGACCCCTCCCCGACTCATTTCCGTCCCAACCTCGCAACATGCATGTTCGTTGCAATTAATTCTGCAGGTATCTGGCCAAGTTCCACAAGCTGAAGGACACCGCCGAGCTTCTCTTTAAGGATCTTTTCCTTGTGTGGAAACAGATCTTGACGTGAGTCATGTCTCATGTTTTATGTCCTTACGAGTGTCACGGACCATTTTTGTCCGGTACCAAATTGTGGGGACAATTCTGAAGTGGCACAAGTTTGCCTGTTCACGGTTGACCTGTTTACAGCTACTCACCCGCGTTTCTTGTCAGTCAGGTGAGCAAGGATTACTCTTCAGTCTCTGCAGATCTGCCGGCCTAGAAACATCACATAATGCCGAAGAGACTGGGAATTTTGTTTTGTGGCAGTTAGGTATGTTTCAGTAGTTAAATGGAAGTTAGGGTTTTGTACTAACGGAGTTGGTTTTTTCCTATAGGTGGTCGTGAATTTTCCAGGTCTTAGTAAGGCCTAAAATATTTAATTGTATTTTTAAATGTTCCCTTGACGAGACACAGGGTGACTGTAGGAAGTTGTGGTTAGTGAACATGCAAGTCGAGAGGTGGATGAGAAGAATGAGCGAAGGGGTGGAAGAGAGAATATGTATATTTGTATGTGGTCGGAGGAAAGTGATCAAGTAAAGTCAGTGCATTATTTTTCAAAAACCCTCAAGTATTATTATGATGTTAGTGTTGTGAGCTGTGGAAGTGAGCAAGAAAAATAAATTGTGTATAAATTATTGGAAAATGTATCCTGATCCCTGTTGTGGACACGTCTAGTGATGATAATGTGGGAAGATAAAAAATAAAAATTCTTTTCTTAATAAAAAGAGACAAATTAAAATCGTTCCTTTACATGTAATAATTGTATTCTTGGTACTTTGAAAAGGATTACATGATGTTAAGCGAGGAATTTTTCTATTGTAATACACCCATTGTATTGAAACTTGGTAGATTATATATGGGCATTTCCCCCCCTAATTCCAGTGAAGCGTATTATGTGAAGAGTGACTGCTAGTGACAAAGACGATAAATATGTAGGAAGTAGCCTAAGTAATCAAGGTAGTTATCGTCAGTTCCCTAGGTGTCGGTGAGGCCCCTGAGTCTGGCCTGGAGCTGCAGATTGCCACCGGGTGTGGGAGCGCAGCCCATGCCGCTGTCTCCGTGCTGTAGACGTGGAGAGGCTGACCACCAGGTCAGTAGAAGACTCGTGTGTTAAAGGGCCTCAGGATTCTCCGTCGCGACGACGTGGAGGAGTTGGTCGCCAGGTCTGTGGCTCGAGGTTTTTTTTTCTTTTTTTTTCCTTGCTGTGTTGATGTTCCCGGGAGGACTCCACGAATTGCATCTGTGAGCGGCACTGCTTAGTGTGTGAAGACTGCGACTTGGGCTGGACGCAGCCAGGTATACGAACTGTCTGTTTGGACATTGCAGAAGGCGCCAACGAACTTCGCGCCGGGGAATAAATATATACAAATTACCACTTTCCGCGGACATTGAGGAGAAACAATCAGGTTTCGAAATACCAGTATCTGACCAGGAGTTATATGTTAGTGAGCTTCCTCCCATTGGAGATTGTCTCCCACTTCGGAGACTACAAGCTTGCTGAAGGTTCATTTTGAGAAGCATTTATTATTTCCCATTCACCCACTCAAGCACATACTGTCAGTTAGGCAGAATTATCTACCACTGCAGATATGAAGGATTATCACCCCCCTATTTCTACGATCTAAGACATAAGAGCAAGCTTTGTTTATAATTCAATATTTCTTGCAGTCATTGCAGTACCAAACTGCTCTGTAAGTTGCTGGAATGGTGCTCGGTACTTATCCTTGGAATTTATTAGTTTATTACACACACACACACACACATATATATATATATACATATATATATATTGAATTATAAACAAAGCTTGCTCTTATGTCTCAGATTATAGAAATAGGGGGTGATAAGCCTTCATATCTGCAGTGGTAGATGATTCTGCCTAACTAACAGTATGTGCTTGAGTGGGTGAACGGGGAATAAATGAATGCTTCTCAAAATGAACCTTCAGCAAGCTTATAGTCTCCAAAGCGGGAGACCATCTCCAATGGGGGAGAAAGCTCACTTACATATAACTCCTGGTCAGATACCGGTATTTCGAAACCTGATTGTTTCATCCTCAGTGACCGCGGAAAGTGGTAATTTGACTCCTCTGCCTTTTCGGTTTTAAGAAGAATGCTATACCAGAAAAAGGCTGGTGTGCAATACCATAGTATGTTTGTTGAGTTTTCAAAAAACTAAACTAAAGTGCCACCTAAGAAGCAAAAGAAAATCATGAAAGATCAAAACAAGCTACATTTTCTTGTGAAAAGTAGAAAATATAAAAAGATAGCCTCTTAAGACACAAGTGCTGAGGGCCAGTTCTTGGAATGAATCCGCAAGGGACTAAATTACAATGAAACAATAATTCCAAGGATAAGTACCGAGCACCATTCCAGCAACTTACAGAGCAGCTAGGTGTTGCAATGACTGCAAGAAATATTGAATTATAAACAAAGCTTGCTCTTATGTCTCAGATTATAGAAATAGGGGTGATAAGCCTTCATATCTGCAGTGGTAGATGATTCTGCCTTTTTTTATATTTTCTACTTTTCACAAG
>JADBJO010021999.1:17500-28603 GCA_016801955.1 Conus betulinus
TGTGTCTGTCAATGGTTTCTGGTGATTGTGTTTGCGTCTTAGGTGCACATTGTGTCATAATTGGTGATCTGGTGTCGTCTAGACTGATGTTGTTGCACAGGAGTGCCTTGATTGAGAGTGTCTGTCCATGGTGACTGGTGTCGCCTATCCTTATGTCTGCTGTGCACAGGGTTGCCTGTAATGGAAGAGCCTTTTAATGGTGTCCGGTGTCTAAAAATTGCCTATTGTCCACGGGAGGGCCTTCATTGGGAATGCCTTTTACTGATATTTTTCATCTAAACAATTGTCTGTTGTACACCGCGGTGCATTTAGTGGAATGCCTTTTCATTGTGTTTGGTGTCTCTACAGTGGACTGTTGTGCATTAGGGTACCTTCAGTTGGAATGCCTCTTCATGGTGTTTGGTGTCGTGTATACATGTGTGTGTATTAAGCACATAGGTGCCATCAGTGGGGAGCGTCTTCCCATGCTGTGTTTGTGTTTGTTCAAGTGCACAAAGATAACTTCAATGGGAATGCCGTTTAGTGGTGTCTGATGTCGTATGTAACTGCCTGTTGTGCAAAGAGGTACCTTCAATGGGAATGCCTTTTCACTGTGTCTCGTTTCATCTACACAAGTGTCAGTTGTACATAGAAGTGCTTTAATCGGTAGAGTCTATCCATAGCGTCTGGTGTCTATGAATGTGCCTGTTTTCCAGGATGCCATTCTTTTGAGTATCTTTCCATGGTGTCCTTCAATGGGGGTGCCTTTTTCACGGTGTCTGGAGTCTTTTGTAAATGAGTGTATCGTAGTTTCATGGTGTCAGTATACGTGCCTGTTAGGACTGTCTTTCCGTGGTGTCCGGTGTCGTTTAGACATGTGATTGTGGTACACAAGAATGCCTCGCTTGGAAGTGTCTATCCATGGTGTCTGCTGTCTATACAAGGGTCAACTGTACTCACAGAGGTGCTTTGATTGGGAGTATATTTCCATGAAGTTACATATCGTCTGTATATTTCTATCAAAAACACGAATTTGATATTTGAATTTGTGTATGTTTCATGTCTCAAAATCAGAAAAAAATATGATACAGTTAATTTGCAGTTCTTTCACCGGCTCAGCATTTGAAAAAAAAAAAAAAGAAAGTTAAGAGGAGGCTCGACTGTGTTGAAGCTCGAGTATTCCTTTCTTGTGTACCACTGAATCTAAGTAATTTGGAATGTGCTTATGTTGGCAGCCAGCTATTACAGCTTCACTCAATACAAGAAGCTAACCGAAGAAAACGTGACCTTGGGGCTTCGGGGTGCCCCACTCCTATGTTTCCGAGAGCCAGCAGCGGATCGCTCTGACACGCACTTGGCAAGTTGCGGGTCAGTGCATCGTGAAGGGTGGCGAGCGTGTGTTACATGCATGTTAAAATGTATAGAGGGAGATGGGGTAGGTCACTAAACGTAGAATGTGTGTGTGTGTGTGTGTGTGTGTGTGTGTGTGAGTGTGTGGTGTGTGGTAGCTGGTTCAGTGGGACGGATGGTCAGGTGAAGAAATGATAGCGCGTTAAACGCGTTTTTAACAGCTGGATGATATGAAGAATAGGGGCCTAGGTTTGAGGCGCATTTGGTTCAGAAAGAGGGTATGTGTGAATGGATTCGAAAAGTATTAATCAAATGGCAAAACCAGTGGAGAAGGAAGTGAGAGCGTCGGCTTTCCCTCGTACGTGTGAGCATTTTTGTGTCAGTGTGGCCATATTTGCGCGCACACATGCCTTAACATATTTTTCCTGTAATCTACATGTGTTCACATATGTCAGTATTCTTTATGTCAGGGGAGCGAGAAGGCAGACGGCTGAAAGAAGTGGGTGGGGGTGGTAGACAGGAGAAGATGCTGAAAGAGGGAAAAGGAACAACGCAAATGGAACGAAGGAAACTGCAGACGGATGTAAATGTGGGAAAGAGACACAGAAAGGGCGGAGAGAGAGAGAGAGAGAGAGGGGAGAGAGATGCATTTCATAGAAAGAGGGCAGACAGGGAGACAGTAGACGGGCGTTTCATATGTAAAAGAGGGCACACAGAGACAAAGCGGATGGACGTGTTTTGTCTTAAAGTGGGCAGAGAGACAACAGACGGGCGTTCATGTCTAAAAGAAGGCAGATAGAGAAATAGCGGACGGTGTATTTGTCTTAAAGAGGACAGAGAGAGACAACAGACGGGCGTTCATGTCTAAAAGAAGGCAGATAGAGAGATAGCGGACGGACGTATTTGTGTCTTAAAGAGGGCAGAGAGACAACACAGACGAGCGTTCATGTCTAAAAGAAGGCAGATAGAGAGATAGCGGACGGACGCGCTTGTCTTAAAGAGGGCAGAGAGACAACAGACGAGCGTTCATGTCTAAAAGAAGGCAGATAGAAAGCGTACGGACGTGCTTGTCTTAAAGAGGGACGTTCATGTCTAAGAGAGACAGAACAGACGGGCATTCATTTCTAAAAGAAGGCAGCTAGAGAGATAGCGGACGGACGTGCTTGTCTTAAAGAGGGCAGAGAGAGAACAGACGGGTGCGCATGTCTAAAAAGAAGGTAGATAGTGACAAAATAAACGGCCCGTGTCTAAAGGAAGGCAGAGAGACAGCAGATGGGAATGCATGTCAAAAAGAGAAGGACCACAGACACCAGACGGACGCGCATGTCTAAGGCAGATAGACAAGACACGGCCGTGTCTAAATGAAGGCTGACAGAGAAAACATCAAATGAGGATGCATGTGTCAAAAAGGGGAAGACCATAGGCAGCAGGCGAGAGCGAATGTCGAAAAGAAAAACTTAAGACAGCAGACGAGCATGTGTGTCAAAAGAGAGACGTAAGACGGGCGTGGAAAAAGTGAAAAGAGTGATGGCAAACGAGTATGCATGTCAAAGGGAGAAAGGCTGAGAGACAGCAAACGGACGTGAATGTCAAAGAGAGAAAGACAGACTCATCAGACGGGCACGCAAGCCAAAGGAGAGCCATAGACGGGCGTGCATGTAAAAAACAAACAAAAAACAACAACAACAAAAGAGAGTGATAGCAAACGGGTGTGCATATCAGAAAAAGAGAAAGACAACAGACGGGCGTGTACGTCAAAAAGAGAAAGACGCCAGCAGACGGGGCCAGTACACAACAAGAATAGACAGATATGAAGACAATGTATGGGCGGACATGGTCAAAAAAGAAAGACAGTGGATGGACGGACATGTCAGACAGGAGAGATGGGATAGACAGCAGACGGGCGTGTGCACGTCAGAAACAAAGTCGGCAGACAGGTGTCGTGTCAAAAAGAGAAAGAATAGACAGCAGACGGAAGTACCTATCAGAAAGAGAAGGCAAACGGGAGTGTGTTGTATCAGAAAGCGAAAGAGAGAGCAGATCGGTGAGCATGTCCGGAAGAGACAGACATATAGCAGACGGTGAGCATGTTGGAAAGAGAAAGCAGATTGGTGTACATATTACAAAGGGAGAAAAGATGGGTGTACATGTTTGAAAGGGAGAGAGAGAGAAAAGCAGATGAGCGTGAGATGTGAGAAAGAAAGGGAGTGAGCAAGGGATAGCAGATGCATGCCAATCTGCTCTCCGACATGTACTGTCGTAAAGAAGAGAAGAGACTGCATGCGTATCATAAAGAAAGGGAGCAGGTGTCCGATGAGCATGCATGTCGGAAATACAGAGAAAAAGCATATGGATGTATAAATTTCACGGCAAGCGAGAGAACACAGTTGTGCATCTCAAAGAGCGAGACAGCAAACGGGTGTGTGTCTTAGAGAGAGAGAGGGAGAGAGAGAAGACAAATGTACATATTAGAAAATGAGAAGCAGGGAGACAGAGCAGATGGGCATGCCTATCACATAGAGAGCAGGGCATGCCTGTCGCATACAGAGCGACAGGCTTACATGTCGCAGAGAGAGAGAGAGAGAGAGCACACAGGCATTTTAAGAGAGAGAAAAGGCAGACGGGTGTATACAAGAAAGAGTAGAGAGAAAGACAGCAGACAGGCGTGCATATCGGAGGGAGAGAGGAGACAGAGCAGACGGGCGTACATGTCACAGGGAGATAGACAGCAGACCGGCATGTCACAGAAAGACGGAGTGAACGAGGGGAGAGAAAGAGAGAGAGGGGGTTTGTTCGATGGGGCATGCTTGCAACAGAGAGAGAGAGAGGATAGGGAGAAAGAGAGCAGAAGGGCGCCATGGAGAGCCAGAGCCAGACACATCAATCGGGACAGATATTTCCATAACCTATACATTAAACCACAAAGTACAGTGTTCCTTATGTCACAGGATTTGCGTCTGCCGTCTTGGGCATCATTTTCACGCTGGTAGCTCTGTTCGTATGGAAAACACATCCGTATGGCCGCCCAGCACTGATCAGAGAGGCCTCCCGGTAAGCTCAGATTTTCGCTGATTATCCTATGGTCCCCACTCTTGCTTTCAGGAGTAGATCACCCCAGAAAGTTTGTTTTAAATATATTTATACATCAGCTTTAACTTTTTAGATGATAGAAAAGAAATCCAAGTTTGCCAAGTTTTGCCGAAGGTTGAAAGTTTAATGTTTTTATGATGATGAAAGCATTTATGTGTTTTGGACTTCTTAGCTGACTTTAAACATAGCAGCTGATTTTGTGACGGTTTACAAAAGAGTTTATACAAACGAATTGCCCGTCTTTTTTTAACCAGTCCAAGCAGAATTTATATCTTAGCAGCCAAGATGTTTTGAAGGATTTCTCATGATGTACTTTTGTTCAAATGTCGAAATAAAATGGAGACTGACGAGGTTAGTGTCTGATGATGAAAATTTGGCATTTTATGAAAATGCTTGTTTGCACTGCCATTTTTCCTGTGTGAGTTAAGTCCCTTTAAAAACAAAAAAAACAAAAAAAAAAAGGTTCATTGATGACAGAGAAATGGATCGTTGTCAAAATGCAGTCAGTTTACATTTGACAGAGAAAGGAACATTTCAAACGGTACATGAATGACTTTGGTCGAGTTTCAAACTTTCGAAACCAAACTTTTGACACACTTCTTGTTGATGTGTGATGCGTAGATAATAATAATAGTAATAATAACGTACATTTATAGATAGAAGCGCCCCCTTCTCACTAGAGCTCACAGCACTTTACAGTATTTACACTATATAACATTAAAAACATTAAAAGCAGAAATCACCAATACTAAACCATAAACCCAGTCACCTCATCAATTATGACAATGAAACATGGGGGTGGGGGGTGGGGGGCTGCAACCAACTGACACTGACACACACACACACACACCATACACACACACGCACGCATCACACATTGTCAGTTTTCAAAGGGCAACACTTACAACACGTAACGCATGACACACGCCAACACCAGGACAAAAATGTTTTCTATAAAGAAAATTCCTTAAACAGATGGGTTTTGAGTGCAGAGCGGAAAGCAGAGTCAGTTTTGGCAGAGCGGATCGAAAGTGGGAGAGAGTTCCCAAACAGAAGGAGCTACAAAAAAGAGACGGAACGTTCACCATAGTTTTTTGTTGAAACGCGTGGCTTGCAGAGGGTGAGAGTGTCGGATGATGAGCGGAGTGTTCTTGCCGGTGTGTATATGCTAACCAGGTGAGAAAGATAGACAGGGCCCAGATTCACTGATGGCACGAAAACGCCTGCATGCAATTTTGTATCTAATGCGTGCTTCTATGGGGAGCCAGTGCAGAGTGTGGAGATGCGGGGTGATGTGGTCTCTACGGGGAAACCCTCAAGACCAGGCGTGCTGCAGTATTTTGTAAACTCTGAATTTCGTTTGTATAAGTTCTTGTGGGCAATTCACAAGGAGACCATTGTAATAATCCAGACGGGAGAGCACAAATGCCGAAACGAGAGTTTTTGTTGCCTCAGTTGAGAGGAAATGGCGAATTGAGCTGATACGACGGAGTTCAAAGTTAACTGTACGAATTACGTTCATGACCTGAGCAGTCATTGTCAGATGTGAGTCAAGAACAACGCCAAGATTCTTTGCCGATTTTGAAAATGGAACAGGGGCATCACCAACAGCAAGCGAGTCCGGTAATGGAGCAGACAGTGACGTTCTTGATGAAGAAAATGACTAAAGCTTCAGTTTTCTCATCGTTTAACTTAAGTTTGCACAAAATATATATATATATTTTGTTGAGTTTTAATTCCTCAGTCCAAAATTTTTACGATCATTTTCCTCCGAGGGATATGGGGAGAGAAGGGGGAGGGGGCTGCGGACCTTGTCGCGGAAGGAGGGCTTAGGTGGCCCCCTAGGCTTTGGGGCTGCGACCTTGACATGGCTATATTTTGCCCAGACTGTTAAGCCTGTGAAGCCAACTTTGTTGACTACCACAGTGCGGGTCTGGCTGAAGACAGACAGGCGGTCGGTTTGGCCAAGGTAATTCCAGAAGTGCTTAGAGCTCTCTCTCCAGGGAGCTGGGCATGATCAGGTGTGATATGATTGGTCGGACTTTTGTCATGTATCCCTCCCCAAAGCCCGGAAGAAATTAAGACTGACGTTTCTAGACCTCATAGTTTGGACTCCATGTTAGGCGTGTAATGGAGGAGAAGAATTTTTAACATTTAGAAATGGCTTCTGCAAAATACAGCCTGACAGTGACTCGGAATCAGAAATGAGAAAAAAGACAGGATATCGAGCTTTGTGATTGGTGGTTCAGGGGACTGAAGATGAAGAACTTGCGTCTGCTGTCAGCCCGTTTACAGTTCAAGAGGGTTTTTCAAAGGTCCATCAAAAGGGTTCTTTGTCATCGAATCAGATGAAAGCACCAATCACAACAGCTCCGGCAGGCCACGATGCTGTCATCAGGTGTCTGGATTTGAAGGATGCTTCAGACGCACAAGCTGAAAGTGAACATGGGTTTCACAGAGAGTTAATTATGTTCACTGTATGACCATTTACAAAGAATCAGAGAGAAAGAGAGCTGCCACTGAAAATGTTTCAGGGTTTAAATAATTAGAACCCAGCCGACCGCACAGTATCTTTACAGGGTTCAAATTCACCCTGGAAAAAAAGTGGCATTGTTTAACAGGTCAGATCACCCCCCCCAGAAAAAAAAATAAAAAAAAGAAACAAAAGTAAAAGCACTTAATGACATGATAGCTAAACGAATTATATCTCAAGTTGTGCAGAAAGTTGCCAAACTGTCTCCAATTTTTTTTGCGCGCCCAGATTGAAAGCAAAATCGTGAAAAGAAGAAAAACAACAGCGTTGCAATGCCCCCCCAGGACCAATCTGTCGCCCATTCAAGTTTTTTGAGGGCGGCAGATTGGGTCGCACTTCACTGTCCAACCTGTCGCCCTTTGGCCAATTTGTCGCCAACTTGCCTTGCTCTCAATAAGTTGATGTTGGGCCACAGTTTCTCTCATTCCCACACTTTCTCTCACTTTAGGATGAAGTGTGGGTGCTCACTTTCTGTCACTTAAGAAGAAGGTACGGATTTGAGAGAAAGTGTGGTCCTTTTCCCTTTCGCACTTTCTCCCACATGTGAGAGAAAGTATGAGGGCGCCCCCACACTTCATCCGATTGTGAGAGAAAGTGTGGGAAGTGCCCCATATTTTTATTTATTTATTTATTTTCAATTTCGTTATTAGTTTTTCTTGTCTTTCCTTAACATCAAACTAAGAGGCAAATGATAATAAAATCTAAAAAAAGTGATGGAATGAGACAGGAGTTTTTATTGTTGTTTTTCTATTGAATGGTCACATTGAGAAATCTTCAGAGTGCATAATAAAAAAAATCAAAAAATCAAACATGCAAGTGTCAAGTAGTTAAATCAACTAGTTATCAAATTCAAATAATATAATTCACGCTGGAAAGTAGGCAAACACACAAAAAATGGTTGCTCATATGTATTTTGGTAGTTTATATGGACATGGTATTAAACATTGGCCATAAACGTTACCTGTCCAATACTCTCCCTATCGAATGGGGTGACCACGAAGTAGTTCAGTTTATTGTAAAATCCAAATGTTCTCTACTTTGACTGCGTATGCTCTAATGGTAAATTTTATAATATTCACAACCTAGATAACTACTGGTCAGTGCCCAAACCAGTGGTCAGCTTCATAAAAATTTAACGTTTTCAGTGTCATGTGACGTAGCCTCACATCAAGGCATGTGACGCTCCATCACATGTCGTGTAGTGATATGAAATCATTTCCCCCATGCCACAACTAAAAAAGGAAGAAATATTCATGTGACTTGACTGTGTAGCGGGCGTCCCCAATAATTGTGAGGATCACTCATTAAAATAAACAAGGGTGGTCATTGGGTGAAAGTGACCACTGAGAGATAGCTTTAATAAGGGCTCGTAAGGTGCTGGTCATGTGTTTTTGAACACTGGGTATGCACTCACTAGGAGGAGGGAGGAAAGAATTACTTTTAGCCCAGGAGATGGCCTAAAGACTCGATCCTGTCAGGACGTTGGTCAAGGGGTCCTCGCTACTGACCAGTCATTACCAGGTGAGCCATAGATAGTTGGGAAAAGGTACATGGGAAAACCTTAAGAGAAGAGAGAAGAAAGAATTCATATGTTGAATTGGGAAGCAGGTTACTTAACACGAACCTTTTTCGTGTTTCAGCCCTTCACACTTCCTTCACCCCGTCAGCTATTCCTCCTCTGATGCTGCAATGGCATCTGTTTCTTAAGTGCTGAGACGGGTGTTTAGCGATGGCCGTGGTGCGGGGAACACACCGATAGCTCAGCCCTAACAATTGAAGACCTCGGGTAGAGGAGTCGGATCTTTTTGGTTCCCCAGTGACAGGAGAGTTCAAGGGGTCAGCACGTTTTCTGATGCGGACAGGGCATCATGACAGTATGGGGCGAGCGTTTTTCTCTGATGCAGATATGGCATCATGAATGCGTGAATGAATGATTTATTTCCTGGGTCTGGATCTGGGCCAATGTTGTGTAAAAGGCCATAACTTTATATTCTTGGAGGATGTGGGTATTCTTTCTTCGGCAAGAAGGGAGGACTCTTGTAAGAAATTATTTATATCAATTCGTAACTTGATTTATCTCTCAGTGTGAAGAGAGAGAGAGAGAGAGAGAGAGAGAGAGACGAGAGAAACATGTATAGAATTTGTTTATCAGTTGTTCGATTCATTTAGTAAAGTGTTTTCCCAGAGGAGGGGGGGGGGGGGGGTGGGAGAAAAAAACATTCGGTAGTTCGCCTTTTGGTTGACTGGAGGGATTGCGTGTGCGTATGGAGTAAATGCTGTCATGAATGCGTGTGTAACAGTCAACAAGATTGACCAGTTGTCAGTTTCATGTAAATTTAATATTTTCCTGAGTTCACTCATATTGATATGTTTAATACTTTGTTTCTTAATGTAGAAGACCAGTGGTCTGCAAGAAAGGCTAGTGGTCAGTTTATGTCAATTTCATATTTTCACTATCCCATTCTGTATTGATGTGTTAAAGGGTGTACATGCTTCTTAAAACGTAGTATGACTAGTGGTTAGCAACAATGACCAGTGAACAGTTTGGAAAACGTAATTGCTTACTGTTTATTTATATGAATTTTCTGTGCTTCTTGCAATTTAGATGACCGGTGGTCAGTGGACAATGACCAGTGATCAGTTTGATGCCAATTCTATATTTTAAAAAAATGTTTGACAGAGTGTTGTTGCAGTGGTCAGTGACAATGACCAGTGATCAGTTTGATGCCAATTCCATATTTAAAAAAATGTTTGACAGACAGAATATTGTTGTGGTATGGGCGTATCTCTGCCTCCTTACAACGCAGATGACCGGTAATCAGCAAGAATGACCAGTTCTTCATTGTGATGTAAATTCCATGTTTTCTCTATTTGATTGCATATTATTGTGTGATGAGCATTTTTTTTCTACCTTTCATTACGTAGATGACCTGTGGTCACTTTGATGCAGTATCTCTGTAAAAAAAAAAAATCAGATAAAAAACTCTTGGATTAATCAACACTTTGGATAATTCGACCCTATAAACGTAAACTCTTCTTCCATAAGCAACTATCACACACACACACACACACACAACACACACACACACACACACACACACACACACACACACCACACCATAATCTTTTTTTTTTTATTGCAGAAGACTGAAAACCTTAACTACCATTTTTTTTTCAGAAAAGACTTTGAAGGAGGTTTTACGAAAACCCCTTTTAATGTGTGATATTGTTTTAGGACTTGTCAATGTTCCATTTTTACTTTTGAACGGTGGTCTTTTTTTTTTCTTTCATGTTTAAATATATTTTCACGTCATTTTTGTTATTGATGATGGGGCTGTATTCACATCGGGATAGCATGGGGCCAATAGAATTTAAACAGGATTTTTGGAAGAGCTTCTACGCTTGCATGGTGCCAATTCTCATGCTATCTCAATGTGAATACAGACTCTGAGTGTTTTTATATTGTTTTTATTTCTTTTTTTTTTTTTTCTAGACTAAGAAAACGTGTGCGAGAGGTGCTTGCAGAAAGTGACTATCACAAAAGGAATTGGTACAATATAACCCTCACACCAAATAGAAGAGAATTGGCCCCAATACCCTGGAGTTACAGGGGGCCGCGATTTTTTATTACCCCGCCACAGGAGTAGAAACACCCCAACTTCAAAGTAGTTCGCTGTGACGCTGTGTTTTTCTATCCGCTCAATGCACCCACCAATCGGCCCAATCTGTCAGATTGGTCCTGGGTTGAAGACCAATCTGTCGTCGGGCGACAAATTGGGCAGGGGCGACAGATTGGTCAATAACAAGCCATATGGAAAAATCGACACGTCAAAATAGTACCGTTCTTGTCCACACCTGAACAAAAACACAGATGTTGGCATTTCGTAAATTATTATCAGATGAAAAATGAAAAATGAGAGTTTCCAGAACAAGAGGAAGGAGAATGCTCTACAAAAGTAGAAAACAGTAGATGATAGTCAAAAAAGTTTCAGTGCCAAAACGTCTGGACCCCGTTCGAGACAGGTGCTCTGAGGATGAATTTTTCGATACGTGTTGCAAAGGAGGTCCAAACCATGGGGCTTCACCCAGGGAACAAGCTCATTGTGCCTGCTACAGTGGCAGCCCACCCCTCCACCCCCACCTGTATATAA
>JADBJO010022000.1:0-28601 GCA_016801955.1 Conus betulinus
TGAACACACAATCAGTCTTGCATGAACACAATCAGTCACAATGTCTATTACATGAAAACAGTCTGTCACAGTGCGAATAATTACACTCTGGTAGGAGGCGTAAAGAACACATTCAGGACGTAGTCCTTGCAGAAGGTGTTCTCAAAGACAAAGAAGAACTTTTTTTGTCTTTCCTCAATCTTTTGGAAACAGGAATTAGCCTGGTTCCTGGTTCCATACTTTTATTATTATTAAGACTTCTCCTAAGATTGTCCACTGAGTCTAGCAGTGGCTGGGTTTTCTTGGTCACGGCATCTGTGCAGATTCTGGCAACTGGCTGATGTCTTTGGGCCAGGTGCCTGTACACCTCAGTTCTCTCTGACCCATATTTGGTACATGGAGAACGAAGATCAAGCGCGCACACACACACACACACTTGCACACACACACAAACGTAAGCACACACATATTTCAACTCTGGAAAATCCTTTTGATCCTTTGCCTTGTGAGAATTCTTTTACATTCCGTGGAAGAAAGATCAAGGGATTCGTCTCATGTGACGAAAGATCTCCCATATTCACATGTCACCGTGAACAAGCCGTGTGAATCACGTGAGGGAAGGATCTCACTCATTCACATGTCACCGTGAACAGGTCGTGTGAATCACGTGATGGAAGGATCTCCCCCATTCACGTGTCACCGTGAACAGGCTGTGTGAATCACGTGACCAAAGATCTCCCTCAGTCACATGTCACTGTGGACAGGCTGTGTGAATCACATGACGGAAGGATCTCCCCCATTCACTTGTCACCATGAACAGGCCGTGTGAATCATCAGTTCACCAATGGTTTCAAAGTGACAGTCTTTGGTGACACAGACATCCAGATTTGTTTCACACACTGGTGACACTTTAAGGCAGCTCTTTCACGTGACAGCTTCTTCACGGCAGATGGGACGGAGGTAGAGTGGATCTCCCATGGATGTTCGGGGTAAATCAAGGTCCACTTCTGAAAGCTCACCCTTGGTTTGATCATGCGTCATACGTGCAGATCGTTCGAACACTTTTTTTTCCCCACTCAAGTTTCAGGTTTGGGACAGTTTTGTATCATCTGCTTCATCCATCAGAGCTGATTGATGTCTTGCCGACATATGTGACGCTTTGTGGAGATCAAAGATGTGTTGCTGGGTTTGTTGCGGTGTGATTTCTTCCGGGTCTCCTTTAGATCCAGTGTACAATAAGAGGATACGATACTATGTCCATGTTTACACCTGTGTGCTTCTCGAAAATAAAATATCAGTTCCATAGACTGACCCAACAACAGCTCAGTTTGTTAAACACATGGAGAGAACTATGACAATGTATCTTGCATGAACACAATCAGTCGTGCCTTCCATGTCATGTTCCACTCACAGTGAAACATATTCTTTCAGACTGTTGGGACTTGCACGATGTGAGACGTAAACACTTTACGGCAGACTCCATGAAAACCCTGTTCCTAAATGTCCCACCTGACGTGATCTTTGAGTTTCTGAAAGAGATTGACATTTTTCATCTTAGCTTTTATGGAAGATAAGATTTTAACGAGAGTTTCTGGTACGTTTTTAGAAGATAGGTGTATTTCAAAGACATGAGTGAAAGGCTCCCCCCCCCCACACACACACACACACACACTTTTTTTTTTGATGACTTGTGAGTTGATTTTAACGTGGTGACAGCCCTGATAAGGCCCCTTGCGGTCGGCTGGGCTATAAGCAACATTATCTTACCTTACCTTAATTAAACTCTGGTAGGCGTAAAGAACACATCCAGGACGTAGTCTTTGCAGAAGGTGTTCTCAAAGACAAAGAAGAACTTTTTTTCGTCTTTTCCTCAACCTTCTTGAAACAGGAATTAGCCTAGTGCCCGGTTCCATACTTTTATTATTATTATTATTATTATTATTATTAAGACCTCTTCTGGATTGTCCATATTTGATATTCTCTTCCGTGAAACTCCTCAGCAGTTCGACCTACTTCTCACACTGACCATGGGTCAAGCAGTGGCTGGGTTTTCTTGGTCACGGCATCTGTGCAGATCCTGGCACCTGGCTGATGTGTTTGGGCCAGGTGCCTGTACACCTCTGTTCTCACTGACCCATATTTGGTACATGGAGAACGACGATCAACAAGACATGTTGCACTTACAATTGAACGATTCTTACGTCTCATGATTCTTCCATCATTTTGTTCCTCTACCAGACAAGAGTTGCAAAGAAATTGTATGTGGGATGTTTGGCACATTGCAGCTAAGAGCGGTGAATTTGAATTCGGTTGAATTCATAGTTTTCGTTTGGTAATTCCACTTTTGATCGTCAAACAGGCAGACAAAGTCATGATCTCATGTGCTGACGGGACAGAAGCAGGAGCTGGTCTTGTCTTGACCATAGGAAGCCATGGGTTACTGGCTGATGGCCCAGCGTCTCTTCCACATGTTCACACGACCTTTTTCAGCGTGCACCTCCTCTGTCAAAACATTGTCTGAGAGTAGCATCGTCATATAGTGATGCCTGCTTGAAGTGATTTTTACTCTGCCAAACTTCTCACACGTGAGTGAAGAACGGCTTTGTATAGTCAAGGTCAACACTTAAAAACTTACGTCCCTTCAACCTGAAAGTTAAATCACCGAATCATTTTTTTTTCATAACGTAAATTGTTTCGCTCTTTAGCCATGGCGTATCTTTCACAGTCACGTGGGTCATAGGTGACAGATAAGAAGAACATGTATGATTGAGACGTAAGAGGCCAGTACTTAATAAAAAAAAAAATACTTTTTTTTTTTTTCAGCTCAGTCTCAGAGAAACGAGAGTATGGCCACATCTGTTGGCATATACACGGCATTACAATGTCTTCGCGTTGCAACCCTCAACTCTGTTGGTGAGTCTTTTTGTTTGTTTGTTTGTTTTTTCTTCCTTTTTTTCGGTAACGATTGCAGTGCAGCAGAATGAGCATTCACCTGTCTGTATAAGGAACACATGGCCAAACAGCATTGCGGCTGGAGGACATTACGAATGTGTAATCAATCATACGATCTTGCGCCATAATATCCACATCTGGGCAACTAAATCTTCCAAGTACTAAACACTAGAGTTGTAAAGCTAATCTTAATCTCCTGTTTTTGAGGAAAACAAGACGTCACCATGTTTGACACCTTAGTTTTAGCTTCGCGTGCATGAAGAACAGAAAAGTACCGTGACTCACGTCACACGCGTACAACACAAGTCACTTCGCAGCCCCAGAATCGTTCACTTGTCTCAGCCTCCACGGAAAAGTGGGGGAAAAGTTGGTTTCTGTTTTTACTGTTTTGGTATATGCTGAGAATGAAAAGTCTTGTCGTGAATGTATAGATAAAACTCTAGGGGACCGGAATAGCTCAGTGGTAGAGCGCCGGACTCATGATCTTGGTGATCCTGGAGTTGCGGGTTCGAATCTCCGCCGGGCCGTTTCAGTATGGGGGGATTTTTCCCTCGGAGTTAACATTGGTTCCGACTCCATTTCCCAAACAGTCCTTCGAATGAGACTATAAACCGAGGTTCGTGTGTGAACGCACGCATAACATTTTGCAATCCCATCACCAACTTTCGGAAGGGAAGGCCAGTTTGGCCGTTGGTATGGATGACACGTTACACACAGCATGCACTCCGCGTGAAAAAATCGAAAGAATGAAAGAGTCGTTAAAGTGAATGATCGATATTGACTTGATGACACAGGAAACGACTGAATGAATGAATACGTATTGTAAAGCACTTAGAGTTAGGGGTCTGACCGGGGGATAGGCGCTGTATAAGTTCCACAGATGATGATAGATGAAACACTAACCCAAACGGTTGAATGACGTCTTTACCCCGATAATGCTTTGACTAGTGCGCGGTATTTCGATTCTATGTGTGTCAAGCCATGTCAGGGTGACTCAAGGGAAGAACTTGCTCAAAGTCTGGGGCAAAGACAGAGGGCACTATCGATTGCACTGTGCACACAAACTACGTCGACACCGAGATTGAACGGTGTTGAAAAATTAATAGATCTCCAAGCCCCTCTGTGTGTGTGTGTGTGTGTGTGTGTGTGTGTGTGTGTGTGTGTGTGGTGTGTGTGTGTGTGTGTGTGTGCGTGTGACAATGACAATGACACTTTACAGCAGACTCCATGAAAAACCTTGCTCACAGATGCTTCACCTGACGTGATCTTTGAATTTTTCGGAGGGAGACTAACATTTTTCAACCGATCTGAGATTTTAACGGTAGAAAGATTTTTTAACAAAATTTCGGGTGTTTTTTTTAAGAAGGTGTAATCTAAAGGGTTGTGTGAATGAATGCCTTGTGCGTCGACTTCAACGTGGTGACGGCCATGATATGGCCCTTTGCGGTCGGCTGGGGATAAGCAACATTCCCTCACCTTACCTTAGTAGTTGCTGTGAGCAGCCGGAAACCCAAGGCCAGAGTCATTTGGCAAGGGGTGGAATGGCTTCCAGAAAGTCTCTGAAGTATCTGCCTGGATTTCGACAGGATGGTTCCCCAGCAGACGGACGAAATGTAAATGGTCATCCATGGTTCTTTCCCAAGTCCAGCAGCTTCCTCGGAATGACCGTTTTTTTCTTCCTTCCGTCATGGTCTACACCTTTCAACCAGCCAACCAACCAACCAACCAACCAAATCTTCAAGACATTCAGACATGGACACAAACACGGACACTAACGTTTGACTCTGGGAAAAAAATCAGAAACGCGACAAGGTTGCGGTTCTTTTGGCTCCTCATTGAAAGCAGCGGATGACGATCGTCTCCTCTCAGGAGTCAGTCCATTTGCTATTGCTGAAGATGTCAAAGGACTTTGTGGCGGTCCATGAAATGTGCATCAAGAAGAAGAAGAAGAAGAAGAAGAAGAAGAAGAAGAAGAAGAAGAAGAGAGAGAGAGAGAGAGAGAGAGAGAGAGAGAGAAGATTTTTGTTTGTTGCGTGCCCCTCAAAACTCGTACCCTGAGACACTACTGAAATCAAAGGCACCCGTGGATCGTGAGATCTGCCCATAAGAACGTGAACACTCCTGAGGGCGTCGTCCGCTTTGTGGGATCTCAGAGGCAGAAATCAAGTTGGAGCTGGATTCCCGATGAATCACCGTGGTGTCCTATGCACCAGCGCTCAAGGGGTAAGGCCGGGCACCAATGGAGGATACCTGATTCAATTGAAGAGGATTACCTGCGTTTGAAGTCTACGTGTAAGTGCTGTAACCACAGACGGATAACAAACTCTTTCAGATCCGTCCCAACCTGAAGGAGTTCCTCTCATCCACCTCAAGTGGTCGCGAAGAAGAGACGGTTTTATGCCGGCTGCGCACAGGCCATTCATATTTTACTCATTAACACCTTTTAAAGAGCGAAGAAGCTCCGTGGTGCATTCCATGTCATGTGCCACTCACAGTGAAACATGTTCTTTAAGAATGTTGGGACTTGCATGATTTGAGACACAAACATTTTACTGCAGATTCCATGAAAACCTTGCTCAGAGATGTTTCCACCTGATACGATCTTTGAATTCTTAAAAAAAGGTTAACATTTTTGATCGGATCTGAGATTTTATGGTAGAAAGTTTTTTTTAACAAAATTCCAGGTAGCTTTTTAGATGTGTTTTGAAGGAGTTGTGTGAATGAATGACTCGTGAGCAGTCTTGAACGTGGTGACAGCCCTGATATGGCCCTTTGCGGTCGGCTGGCCATAAGCAACATTACCTTACCTTACCTTAAGTACCTCTACAGAGCGTAAGCGCCAAAGAGTTTCGTCACGCACGGGAAATTTGACTGGAGGAAGAGGAACATAGCAACTGATTCACACAATGGCGTGTGTGGCGGCTCGGCTCTTTGTGTCCCCTACAGAATCAGTCACTCCTCTTCGAAGGCCTGCCCCACGTCACACATAGAGAAAGCTGCTCTGTTAAAAACAAAAGCTATTGTTGAAGCTGCTGACTCTGTAGCTGTTTTTTTTTTTCTTCAGTTGTAGGTGGATCAACAATGACCGAAGAGGCGCAAATGAAGGAGTCAGGATTCCAGAAAGAGTGGTGTGGAAGCAGTTGATGTGAACATCAAAGGTACTTTGGTGTGGTGTGGAAGCCGTTCATGTGAACATCAAAGGTACTTTGGTGTGGTGTAAAAGCAGTTGATGTGAACATCAAATATACTTTGGTGTGGTGTGGAAGCCGTTGATGTGAACATCAATGGTACTTTGGTGTGGTGTGGAAGCCGTTAAAGAAAAATTAGGAAAATTTATAGCTGGTCGTCGATGACTTTGTGTTTTGGAGTCAGAATTAAACACATATTGGTGTACAACAAAAACTGTCACAGTTTTGTGCCTATTTTTTCTATAGGAAGACAGGAAATTCTTGAAGTTTTGATTCATCAAGTTGACTCATCTTTATCTTCGAAGTTCATTCACTAGTTTCGTATTTCGTGCATGAGTTCTGAGCACTTTTCATTTTTCTTAATCTTGTCTTTAATCCTTGTTACCTTTAAGTGTTTGAGGAAAGGTAAGTTCACGTTCGTTTCTTTTCACTGACGCATCGAATGATTGATGTTTTGAATATGGCGGAGAAAAGGAAAGCTGTGAAAAAGAATGGTAGTTCTAGCAGTACTGTCGGTGACAGGAAATTGAACAGCTCAAGGAACACGGTTGCTTCTTCGGGAAAGTCTAGTCTCGGTACTCCACGTGCATATGAGAAGCAAAGGTCTAGCCGTAAACAGAACAAATCCATGTCTGTGTGGCAGTGCGCATATTGCGAGAGCGCTGTGGAGGAGGAGAAGACTGCATCGAATGCTTCGTTTGCAAAAACTGGAATCACTTGAGATGCACTGGAATGTCCCAAGATACCTTCGACACTCTCTCTGACCCTTTGCAGCATAACTTGCAATGGGTCTGCCAACCCTGTATGGAAGAGCAAAAGGAAATTCAGTCTAAGCAAGATGCCAGGTTGGACAAACTCTTAGACCTTATCCCACTGGTACACTCTCTTAGTGTCAGGATGGAGAAGATGGAGCAAAGCATGGGAGACAAACTGGAAAGAAGAACCTGGTGATTGTCAACCTGAAAGAGAGCGTGAAAACGGACATTGAAGAGAAAAGGAAAGATGACTTGAAGGCAGCCAAAACGCTTATAAGCAAACTTGTGGATCTGGAAGAAGATGAGCTGAGAGAACCCATAAGGTTGGGAAGGGAGGGTGGACATAGACCAAGAATGCTTAGGGTGACAGTGAAAGGGGAAGAGAAGAAGAGGGAAATAATGAGAAAAGCGTATGAACTGAACAGAAACAAAGCTCCAGGGGATGCAAAAGTTTATATAAATCATGACCTCACAAAGAATCAACGTGACAAACACAAAGTACTGAGAGAGGAGTTGCGACGGAGAACTCAGGCAGGCGAACAAAATCTGGCCATAAGAAACTGGAAGATAGTGGAACTCAGACAGGGTCCAAAAATCCATCCTCACTCTGGTGGAGGGGCTGAGGACACCCAAGGAACAGGTTCTTCTGAAAATTGACTCAAAAGAGATGTGTACAAAGTGTAAGTAACAAAAGCTCAGATTTTTTTCATGTACTATATTCTAACGTTGATGGGTTTTTGAACAAAAGAGAAGAATTGCTTTCCAGGATAGATGATATACATCCATGTGTAATTGCAGTGACCGAATTGATACCAAAGAATTAAAAAATTTCTGTGAGAAAGAGTTTTGCATTCCTGATTATGATATGTTCATTAATAGAAACCATCAAAGAGGGTAGCTTTATATATGGAGAGTTATTTAAATGCTAGAGAGTGTAATGATTTTGATGAATACGAGTATCAAGAAAGTGTTTGGTGTACATTTGATAGTGAGTGTAATGGTAAAGTGTTGATTGGTTGTGTGTATAGAAACCCCAATGGTAGTACAGAAGAAAATAATAATAAATTATTTGAAATACTAAAATCTGATAAAATGTTGAAATATGACAAAATATGCATAATGGGGGATTTTAATTATCCGAATGTTTATTGGGATGGGAGGTGGTCAGGGGTTAAGGGTAACGAGATCATTAGACAGGTGCACGATGCGTTTTTTTTAATCCAAAAAGTGACCAAACCACAAGAAGAAGACCAGGGCAGAACCCAACCCTAGATGATTGGATATTGGTAAATGATAGTAGTTTTTTTATTTCAGAAGTTGTTCATTGTAATCCGGTGGGTAAAAGTGACCATGATGTTTTATCATTTCAATTGAATTTGGAAAAGTTTAATAATACAGATCAAGAAGAATTTATATATAAATTGAACCAGGGGGACTATCATAAATTTAGAAATTTTATAGCTGAACATGATTGGAAAGGGATATCAGACATGGATATAGAAGAAACCTGGAGGTATATTAAGAATACTGTACATGAGGGAATGGATAAGTGTATTCCCAAAATAAAGAAAAATGTAAAGAGGAAATTCACTCCAGTCTGGATGAATAAAAAAGCTATGAGAAGTATTAAAAAGAAGTATATTTATTTAAAAGATACCTAAGTACTAAATCAGGAGTACTTTACATGAAGTACATACGGGAAAGGAATAAATGCTCCAAGTTGTTAAAAGTAACTAAAAAGGAATATGAAAAAATGGTTGCAAAAAATAGTAGAGATAATCCTAAATTATTTTGGAAGTATGTTCAAAATAGATTAAAAGTCAATACAAGTATTGGTGCCCTAAATAAACCAGATGGTTCCTTGGCAGTAAGTGATAAAGAAAAAGCGGACACATTAAATGATTTCTTTGCTAGTGTTTTTACACATGAAGATTTAACAAATATACCATTATTGGATGAATGTGTATATTCAAGCGGGATATCCTTGTCAGAGGTAAGAGTTACCCCAAAAGCAGTGAGAGACAGATTGGTTAACTTAAAACCCAAATAAGCACAAGGACCTGACAAAAATCCCCTCAAAAGTTTTAAAAGAATTAGGAAATGAATTATCTGTCCCACTATGTTCATTATTCAACAAAACATTAGAATCAGGTACCTTACCCAAGACAAGACTGGAAGACAGCTGAAGTACAGCCTTGTTTAAAAAGGGGGTAAAAGCAGATCCAGGTAACTATAGACCAGTCAGCCTGACTTGCGTAATATGTAAAGTGTTAGAAAGTATAATTAGAGATTCAATTGTAGCTCATTTTACAGATAATGATTTATATGCTAAATGTCAGCATGGGTTCCGTAAAAAACGTTCTTGTGTTACTCAGTTGCTTGAAGTTGTAGAAGGTATGACAAAATTATTGGATGATGGTCATAATGTTGATGTTATTTACTTAGATTTTAAGAAGCTTTTGATACTGTACCACATAAAAGGCTACTTGTCAAACTATCTGCTTATGGTATAACTGGCAAACTATTAAAATGGATACAAGGATTTTTGACAAATAGGGTGCAGCTTGTAAGAGTAGGTAGTGAAAGATCAAATAAAGCCAAGGTACTAAGTGGTATACCTCAGGGTAGCATCTTGGGCCCAATATTATTTACAGTATTTATAAATGACTTGCCATTATATTAAAAAGCACCTGTAAAATATTTGCTGATGACACAAAACTGTACGATAAAACTTCACGATTCTCAGATTTACAAAACGATCTTTATAAACTCCAAAATTGGTCAGATGTATGGAATTTGTATTTCAATATCTCTAAATGTGGTGTGCTGCATATGGAAAAAACAACCAAGAACATGCTTATTATATGAGATATAATGGTAGTTTTACAGAAGTTAAGACCTTAAAGAAGAAAAAGATTTGGGAGTAACTTTTGATAGCATGTTGTCTTTTGATTACATATGGCAAAGTAGTTAATAAAGCCAATCAAATGTTGGGTGTCATAAGGAGAAGTTTCTCTTACTTAGATAAGGAGGTATTCCTAAAACTTTATAAATCTTTCGTGAGACCTCATTTGGAATATGCAAATGCGATTTGGTTTCCATACTTGAAAAGACAGTCATCACAAATAGAAAGAGTTCAAAGACGTGCTACAAAGCTATTAAAAGAATGCAAAGATAAATCTTATGCAGAAAGATTACAATATTTGAATCTACATTCATTAAAAGGCAGAAGGATAAGGTGATGATCTATACAGACTTACAAATATTTAATGGATTTGATGATGTTTGTGTTGACTCACTCTTTTCTCTTCTCTTCAACAACATAACATCACAAGAAATGCAGAAGGAAAGATATTTATTCAGCACTGTCGTACTAACAGAAGAAAATTTTCTTTTCACACAGAGTAGCCCCTTTATGGAATGAACTCCCTACTTACATAAAATTTGCAGAAGACACTAACAAGTTCAAGAATCTCTTGGATGTAATTCCAAAGTATAAGGAACTTTTCAACCAATCAATGGTACTTTGGTGTGGTGTGGAAGCCGTTGATGTGAACATCAATGGTACTTTGGTGTGGTGTGGAAGCCGTTGACGTGAACATCAATGGTACTTTGGTGTGGTGTGGAAGCCGTTGATGAGAACATCAAAGGTACTTTGGTGTGGTGTGGAAGCCGTTGATGTGAACATCAAAGGTACTTTTGGTGTGGTGTGGAAGTAGTCGATGTGGAACATCAAAGATACTTTGGTGTGGTGTGGAAAGCCGTTTATGTGAACATCAAAGGTACTTTTGTGCGGTGTAAAAGCAGTTGATGTGAACATCAAAGGTACTTTGGTGTGGTCTGAAGAGCTGCAACTCCCTAACGGTAATTCAAACCGAAAATTTCAGCTGTACATCAAACGTTTATGTGAAAAAAAAATCCAGCTGGTCATGCTTTCTGGTTGGAGCACCCAGCAATGCTGATTCCCATCAGCTTAAAAAAAATCGTTTTATTTACATTCATTTTTTGTTTGTTTTTCTCTACGCATTTTAATCAGGTAACACAAGAGCTTGCGTATGCTCAGAAAGAAGACAGCGCGCGGAAAGTTTCAGACATATGTAATGAAGCAAACTTTAGAAAGAGAGGGGGTTAGTTCCCGCCAAGGACATTGACAAACAAAGCACAGGACAAGACACAATGCAATTCGACCTCTTGAGTCTTCTTCAGGCAAAAAAAAAAAAAAAATCACATTTAACATTTAGGACAGTACAAACAAAGAACGAAGAGTAACTTATCTGTCCATGCGCTCAGAAAAAAAGGACATATCTATAGATGACATACATAAACATTCTTTTTCTTACAGTATAAACATGTAACGCAACTATGATAACCAACTTATGTAAGTCTATACATTAACACACTGTGGCACATATTCGAAGCGAACAGATGTAGATGCATTTTAAAATCTTTTAAATGGGCACACATACTACATTTTTAAACATATTTTGTAATGGCTTGTGGGTTCACTTGAACGCAGCGACAGCCCTGAAATGGCCCTTTGCGGTCGGCTGGGCTAAAAGCAACATTACCTTACCTCCCGCCAGCTGCATGGTGTGCCAGGGGCTCTGAGGAGAATCATCTATTTTTGGAAGCGAACCGTCTCCATGTGTCAGGGCATGAAAAAGACAATCATAACCCTCATCACCTTGACGTTCAGTAAACTGCCCCATAAGAACTCCATAATCCCGCGTTCGAGTCATTAGTGACACAGGATGAGTAATAGAATGAACGGCTGTGCTTTGAATCGTCAGTGTCTGCAGTACCCGTTGGGATGAATATTGGATGATGGTCCCAGGCGACCGTATGCCGGGTAAATGGTCATCCATTGTCTCTTCCTCAGCCCAACAGCTCTCCCAGCGAAACCATCGATCACTGCCTATGCTTCTGACTACAAAGCCCCATGCAGAGAGCTGCGCTCATGTCGCTGTGGAAGGGCTCCTGTGGCCCAGAGAGTCCTGACATTAGGCTGATAGGGATATCGTTTGCTTGGAGGGAACGCTACTTTTCCAAAATGCTTCCAGGCTTGTGTGGCCAAGATGTTAACAGGCCTGAGCAGAACGTGGCAGAATTTGATACCCCAGGTAGGGTTTCCCATGTTTAGACAGAGATTGTCTCTCCCTCACCAGGCTTGTGTGGCCAAGATGTTAACAGGCCTGAGCACAACGTGGCAGGATTTGATACCCCAGGTAGGGTTTCCCATGTTAGACAGAGATAGTCAATCCCTCACTAAACGCAAGGCCCAGCCGTTGGGCGAGAGGAACGGAACTCGCAGACGGATACCAAACTGTTCAAAATCCGCCCCAAACCTGGAAGAGTTTTTAATCATGTTCCCGAGGCAGTCGTAAAGAAGAAAAAGTCTGGTGCCGTTTGCATACAGGCCACTCGTTTTACACCCATTCTTATCTTTTAAAAAGTGAAGGAGCTCCGTGGTGCATTCAGTGTCATGCACCACTCACGGTGAAATGTATTCTTTGAAAGTGTTGCGACTCGCTTGATGTGAGAAACACAAATTTTACAGCAGACTCCATGCAAACCTTGTTCAGAGATGTTCCACCCGGTGTGATCTTTGAATTTCTGAAAGTGGTTCACGTTTTGCATTTGACCTAAGGATTTAGAGAAGAAAGATTGTTTTTTTAACAAAATTTCTGGTGTGTTTTAGAAGGTGTAGTTTAAAGTGTTGAGAAAATGATTTTTTTTTACTTGTAGTTGCAAAGTAGTTGTAGTGTTTTATTTGTATTTTATTTATTTATTATTTTTTTTAATGACTCGTGAGTTGACTTGACCAAGGTGACAGCCCTGATATAGCCCTTTATGTGGGTTGGCTGGGCTGTACGCAACATTACCTTACCTTACCTTACATGACCTTACCCTACCTTACCCTACCTTACCTTACCTTACATGATCTTACCCTACCTTACCTTGCCTTACATTACCTTACCTTGCCTTACCTTAGCTTACATTACTTTGCCTTCATTACCTTACCTTACCTTACCTTACATGGCCTTACCCTACCTTACATTACCTTACATGATCTTACCCTACCTTACCTTGCCGTACCTTACCTTACCTTACCTTACCTTACCTTACCTTAAGGATGAGGGTTTAGAGAAGCAGTGGGCCTACCTCTTTTATTTTTCATCTTCTGTCTTGCTTGCTAAGGTCGTTTCTCTCTTCCTCATCCCGCCATGTCTTCTTTTCCGCGTGCATCCTTTTTCTCTGTGGGGTCATCTTCTTCAGACTTGCCCATGTTCGCCATGCGGAGCGACTCTTTGAAGCGAAGGAATGAGATGCTGGAGGTTGAGAGGTTCGGGGCTCTCAACGCATCTCTTTGGCTCAAACCTCCCCTCCCCTTAGAGAGGAAGGTACACATTGGCTCACGAGCGTCAATCACACACCCTATGTAGGTTGGGGTCAGGACAGCTTTTTTTTTTTTCGTCTGGCCTAGGTAAAGTCTGGTGCCGTTTGCATACAGGCCACTCGTTTTACACCCATCCTTATCTTTGAAAAGGTGAAGAAGCTCCGTGGTGCATTCCATGTCATGCACCACTCACAGTGAGACATATACTTTGAGAGTGTTGGGACTTGCATGATGTGAGACATAAAAAACACTTTACAGCAGACACCATGAAATCTTTGGTCAGAGATGTCCCACCTGACGTGATCTTTGAGTTTCTAAAAGAGATTAACATTTTTTAAATCTGATTTTACGGAAGAAAGATGTTTTTTTAACGAAGTTTCCGGTACGTTTTTTAGAAGGTGTATTTTAAAGAAATGCCTGAATGTGTGTGTGTGTGTGTGTGTGTGTGTGTGTGTGTGTGTGTGTGTGTGTGTGTTTGTTGTGTGTTTTGTGATGACGTGTGAGTTGGTTTCAACGCGGTGAGAGCCCTGATATGGCCCTTTGCGGTCGCCTGGGCTATAAGCAACATGACCTTCCCTTACCTAGGTAAACCCTGCAGTGTTAAACTCTCTCCTCCCAGGAGCAGGACATGATCAGGAGGAGGAATGCTTGCTGTTCATCTACCTGGAAACCTGCAAGGAGTCCAGGAATGTGGCTTTCACGCTGGCTCCTGTGATTAGTTGAATTGTATGGTGGTTTTGTAATGGAAGTGACGAATTCCAGAAACTTAAACATGGCTTCAAAGCATCCCCCCCCCACACAGCAGAGAAATTTTTTTTTCCACACTGTCTAAAGCCTTTGTCGCAACGGATCCAGTTTAAGGTGTTTTGAGTATGTTCTAAAACAACTGGTGCTTTGAACGGTTTTTGTTTGTTTGTTTGTTTGTTTGAACTGATTTTGACGATGCGATAACCCTGATACGATCCCTTGCAGTCGGCTGGGCTATAAACAAGACAGAAGGAAATCTTACATGAGGCTAGGAACAGTAAACAGTAATTAAAGAACAGGTAGGTATTTAATCTTGTTGTAAGCGGCATTCGTTTGCAGTTATGGGCGTCTATTCATTTCATCAAGGGAGCAAGGGATTACCGTAGTAGTTTTTTTTTCTTTCTAATAAATAATATAAGTTCAATTGTTTACAATATAACACATGAAATAGAAAAGAGACAAGGTAACAAACATGTATGCATACACACAGTCTCAGACCAAAAACAAAAGAAGTATATGACTTTAAGAATGCTTGGCTAGCTGGTTGATCATCGAAGACAGGGACGAAAATCTCCCACTGTCAGCAGTGAGGCCTGCTGTGATCACCCAAGACATTAAGAAACTCTGCAATTAAACGGAGAGTGAAGATATAGAAGAAGAATGAGTCTTTTGTTGGTTGAGCTCACGTCCAAGCTGCGTTCTGAAGTGCTCATGAAATCAGTAATGTTAGCAGATCATCAGGTCAGGGTATTTCCTCAGCATTCTTCTAAAGGAATATTCTTCAGCAGAGACTGGCAGCAGAGAGAGCTAGCTCTGCAACGGGAGACTCTTTCTTTCTGACTTTCTGCACAGCAGCATTACCTCAAAGCATTTGACTAGCATATCACTGGTTCTTGACATGGTTTCTACATCAAAACGTAAAGTTTTGTTTTTTTTTTCTCATTTTGTTGAACCCCCTTTCTGCTTTGGAGGCCATTGCTTGCCGTAACCTCAAGCACCCACAACTGCTGAGGGTATTCATATTGTACACCTCTCTGAAATCAGATGGACATTTTTTTTGCTTGGGTTCCCAGCCATGTGGGCATTCAGGGCATCAAAGTGGTTGATGAACTTGCCAAGAGTGCCACAAAGAGGAAGAGTTGAGCAGATGGTCTATCCCTCCTACTGATCCAAAACCCAAACTCAGGCTTGTGTCAAAAGACCTCCGGCAAGAGGAATGGAACTTGCAGACGGATACCAAACTATTTAATATCTGTCCAACCCTGAAAGAGGTTTTACCATGTTCCCGAGGCGGCCGTGAAGAAGAAACAGTCTTGTGCCGTTTGCACACATGCCACTTCTTTTCCCCCATTCTTATCATTTAAAAGGTGAAGAAGCTCCGTGGTGCATTCCATGTCATGTACCACTCACTGAAAAAAACCTATCCCTTTTTTAGAGTTTTGGGATTTGTGTGATGCGAGACATAAACGCTTTACAGCAGATTCCATGAAAACTTTGTTCAGAGATGTCCCACCTCATGCGATCTCTAGATTTCTGAGAGAGATGAACATTTTTTGAGCTGATCTAACATTTCACAGAGGAAAGAATTTTTTTTTTAACAATATTTCCGGCGTGTTTAGGTGTGTTTTAATGGGTGGTGTAAATTTCTTTCTTTCTTTTTTTTTTTTATTTTAATAACTTGTGAGTTGATTTCAACACGGTGAAAGTGTGTGTGTGTGAGTTTTTTAAAAAAACTTTTGGATGGGTTTTAGCAGATTATTTTAAAGAATTGTGTGAATGAAAGACTTGTGAGTCGATTTTAACGTGGTGACAGCCCTGATATGACCCTTTTGCGGTCGGCTGGGCTATAAGCAACATTATATTATCTTACCCTATCAACACGGTGACAGCCCTGATATGGCCCTTTGCGGTCGGCTGGGCTATAAGCAACATTATCTTATCTTATCTCATCAACACGGTGGCAGCCCTGATATGGCCCTTTGCGGTCAGCTGGGCTATAAGCAACATTATCTTATCTTATCTTATCAATACGGTGACAGCCCTGATATGGCCCTTTGCGGTCAGGTGGGCTGTAAGCAGCATACCTTACCATACACCACTATCTTGCTCTAGGTGCCGTAAGTTCACTCACGTGTTGGGGAGCACTGTATAGAGCGAGAGGCGGGCAATGTCTGCTTCAGGGCAGTTCACAGGGGTGCATGCGACAGGCTGGCCGTCTGCACCTGAAAGTGCTGGATCCTAGCTCTGTCTGTTCCTGGAAGTGCTGGATCCTGTCTCTGTCTGTACCTGAAAGTGCTGGATCCTGTCTCTGTCTGTACCTGGAAGTGCTGGATCCTGTCTCTCTCTGTACCTGAAAGTGGTGGGATCATATCTCTGCCTAACCTGAAAGTGCTGGATCCTATCTCTCTCTCTGTGTACCTGCAAGTGCTGGATCCTAAATCTCTCTGTACCTGAAAGTGCTGGATCCTCTCTCTCTCTGTACCTGAAAGTGGTGGATCCTATCTCTGTCTGTACATGCAAGTGCTGGATCCTATATCTCTCTGTACTTGAAAGTGCTGGATAGTCTCTCTCTCTGTACCTGCAAGTGGTGGATCCTACCTCTGCCTGTACCTGCAAGTGCTGGATCCTAGCTCTGTCTGCATCTGAAAGTGCTGGATCCTAGCTCTGTCTGCACCTGAAAGTGCTGGATCCTATCTGTGTCTGTTCCTGAAAGTGCTGGATCCTATCTGTGTCTGTTCCTGAAAGTGCTGGATCCTATCTGTGTCTGTACCTGCAAGTGCTGGATCCTATCTCTGTCTGTACCTGCAAGTGCTGGATCCTATCTCTGTCTGTACCTGCAAGTGCTGGATCCTATCTCCGTCTGTACCTGAAAGTGCTGAAACCTATAACTATCCTACCTGAAAGTGCTGGACTCCAAGTTCACGTGGAGACAACGACGGGGCAGTGTACATCACCTGGTGCCATCACCACCCTGACGTACAGCAGCTACGTGGACAACATACCCCAGGCACGAAAGAAGACACAACTCCTTCCACCTGAAAAAGCCATCGCCAAAGTCTGGGCATACCTTGTCAAGACAAGAGCGGCCCAAAGCCGAGGTCCTCTCTCTGGCACACACACCACGTCCGCCCTGCTCGAAACAACGCACAGTCCCACTGGCTGGAGCATGTTTCAGTGCATGCTGAAGGATCACATCCTGAAGGACATCCTCAGTGCTGAGCTGGGGTCCTGGGCGACATCTACTGTCCGCCCTAAGCTGCGATACATGTTGTGGCGCACGACAAACACGAACGGCTTTGGCGTCGACCAGAAAGAAAAAGATACACCCGAAGGGTGCGGGTGGGACGTGTAGAGGAAGTACTGTCCTCAACAAATCACCAACATACATGCACTCTTCAAATGGTACCCTTTCGTGT
The DNA here is from genome assembly GCA_016801955.1 of Conus betulinus. Classification (NCBI taxonomy): domain Eukaryota; kingdom Metazoa; phylum Mollusca; class Gastropoda; order Neogastropoda; family Conidae; genus Conus; species Conus betulinus. Next base: position 17,435 of record JADBJO010022000.1, read on the forward strand.
TTTGGATTTGTCAGTGTGCGATCCTTCATTAGTTCTAGACTATGATTGGTCAGTTCACGATGATCTGCACGGGAGCGACCATTTCCCTGTAATACTTTCTCCAATTTTTGAAGGAACCTGTTTCCTTTCTCTCAGTATTTTTGCTTTAAAAGGGCAAATTGGGATTTCTTTCATTCAGCCGTAACTGATAAGCTAGATGCTGAAATCGTTTTCCCAGCGGAGTCCTTTACAAATATTTTGTTATCATGTGCGAGAGATACCATCCCACTCACAAAACCAGGTGCACAACTACCTGGTACGCCATGGTACAACCAGGATTGTAAGAATGCTTGCAATGTTCGCAAGAGGGCCCAAACGTTAGTTTTTCAGCATCCTGTGGCCCCGAATGTTCAGTCTTATCGGAGGAAAAAAGCAAAGGCGAGGTTTGTTTGTAAAGGAAGTAGACGAGTATCTTGGAGAAATTTCTGCTCTTCGCTTACATCAAACATTTTCCAAGAAAAAAATCTGGAGAGTTGTTAAAAAAAATTAGGGGCAAGAACAGCTGCCCTTCAGTCCACCATTTAAAACTTGATGATACACTCATCACTGACAAACAAGCTGTGGCTAACTTGCTAGCTTCCACCATAGAAACCAACTCCTCCTCTAGTCAAAAATCTGCCGCCTTTTTAAAGATCAAAACGCAAGCAGAAAAAAAAAGAAGCTTGACTTTACCTCACCCAATCAAGAAGACTACAACTTGCCCTTTAATCTAAATGAACTGAAGTCTGCCTTGCAGGCGTGTCACGATTCCGCTCCTGGTCTTGATGAAATACATTATCAACTCTTAAAACACCTTCCTGACTCAGGTCTTAACATTCTGCTTCAATTTATAACCATGTCTGGACGTCTGGGTCTTTCCCAGCTTCATGGAAAAGGGCCGTAATCGTTCCCATTCCGAAGCCAGGGAAGGATCATTCAAACCCAACCAACTATCGTCCAATAGCCTTAACGAGCTGTGTTTGTAAGGTGATGGAAAAAAAATGGTAAATGGTGGTAGGCTCATGTGGAAATGGAAACTGATGGGCTTTAGCCATGGAACAGTGTGGTTTTAGAAAGAAAGCATCACTCTACCATGGACCATTTAATCAGATTGGAAACCACCATTCGAAACTCTTTTTACAGAGAAAAAGCATGTTGTTGCCATTTTTTTTTCGACATAGAGAAGGCCTATGACACGACGTGGAAGTATGGAATCCTGTCAGACCTCCATCGGATGGGCTTCCGTGGCAATCTCCCAGTTTCATACAGCAGTTTTTGGCAGACAGATCCTTCCAGGTCCGTGTGGGGACAACATTATCAGAAATTCATAAGCAGGAATGGGGTTGTTCCACAAGGCAGTATCCTTTCTCCAGCCCTGTTTAGTATAAAAATAAACGAAATTGTCAAATTTGTCAACCAAGTTCAGATTGCTCTCTTTTTGTGGATGATTTCGCCCTTTATGCATCTGGGAAATCATTCGCTGGTGTACAGCGCCAACTCAGTTGTGTGTTTATAAAATCCAACAGTGGGCAGTTGAAAATGGGTTCAAGTTTTCATCCGTTAAAAACAGAGTGCATCCACTTTCACCAATTTCAGACAACTTTTCCACCACCAGAAATTTTCATAGATAAGGCTCAAATTCCTGCTGTCACAGAAGCCAAATTTTTGGGTGTTACCTTTGACCAAAAGTTAAATTTTAAAGCCATATTCAGAAGTTGAAAAAACATCGTGCCTCAAAGCCATGAATATCCTCCGTGTAGTGGCTCATACGGATTGGGGTGCAGACAAACGCACACTTCTCCATCTTTACAGGGCGTTAGTTCGATCCAGTTGGACTACGGCAGCATTATTTACGGCGCCGCTAGAGCCTCGTATCTAAAAGTCCTAGACCCAGTTCACCATCAGGGTCTTCGTCTCTGTCTTGGAGCATTCCGCACCACCCTGTGTACAGCCTGTACGCAGAGGCAGGTGAGCCCTCACTGTCCAACCGCAGGCTGAAACTGTCTCTGAACTATTATATCAGACTGCTCTCGAACCGGAGAACCCTGCCTATGACTGTGTCTTTGACCCTCAGTTCCAAAGCAAATTTGAAAAACAACCCTAACTGTATTCCGCCGTTTGGTCTTCGTATGCAGCCTCACGCGCGGAATGCAGGTCAGACCTAGGAGTTGTGTCCGATTTTTCCAAGTTTCCAGATCAACCTCCGTGGACCTTTTTCACACCAGAGGTTCGTTTTGATCTTGCAGCTTTTCGCAAAGAGTCCACCAGCTCTCTGGCATACAAGGCGTTGTATGCTGACCTTTGTTCAGAATTCCCATCCTATCAGAAAATTTTCACTGACGGTTCCAAGTCTGAAGATGGAGTGGCCTGTGCAGCCTATTGCCCTGGTGCTCCTTCTCAAATACGGTTGGAACATATTCATTCGGACGCTTCTGCTTACTCTGCTGAACTTACAGCTCTGGTTCTGGCACTGAGGATAATCTCGCAGTCTACGAAGAGGGACTTTCTGGTTCTGTCGGATTCACTGTCAGCTTTGGAGGCCATAGCTGGCCGAAACCTTCAGCATCCCGAACTCTTACACTTTTTTGAACTTTTGACCAAGTTGAAAGTGGAGGGTTACAATATTATTCTGGCTTGGGTCCCGGTCATGTTGGCATCGGAGGGAATGAAATGGTTGATCGTTTGGCCAAGAATGCCACAAGAGAGAATCTGTCAAACACACCTATCCCCTGCTCAGATCTGAAACCCAAAAATTAACGATTATGTCAGAGACCTCTGGCAGGAGGATTGGAATACACAGACGGATAACAAACTCTTTCAGATCCGTCCAAACCTAAAGGAGTTCCTCCCATCTTCGTCTGGTGGTCGTAAAGAAGAAAAACAGTTCTGTGCCGGCTGCACACGGCCATTCGTATTTTACCATTCGTACCTTTTAAAGGGTGAAAGAAGCTCCATGGTGCATTCCATGTCATGTTCCACTCACAATGAAACATATTCTTTTGGAGTGTTGGGACTTGCACGATGTGAGACACAAACATTTTACAGCAGATTCCCATGAAAATCTTGTTCAGAGATGTTCCGCCTGACACGATCTTTGAGTTCTTGAAAGAGATTAACATTTTTCATCGGATCTGAGATTTTACAGTGGAAAGATTTTAACAAACTTTTGGATGTGTTTTTGGACGACGTATTTTACAGAATTGTGTGAATGACTGCCTTGTGGGTTGTTTTTAACGTGGTGACGGCCCTGGTGTGGCCCTTTGCGGTCGGCTGGGCTGTGGGCAACGTTGTCTTATCTTATTTCAACGTGTTGGTTTTTAATCCTAGGATAGGTTCTTTTAATCTGTTTTTAATGGGTTGGGAGAGGTTTTGCTTTTAATCAAGATGAATTTGGAGACTGTATAATATGTGGACGTCTTATGCATGGTCGAAAATCGTGAGATCAGCATGGGTTCCCGCCCTCAAGGAAGTGTCCCGGAAGGGGAAGACATGTTTGGGCGTATGAAGCACTTGTTCAGCGCACTGACTCGCCCAACACACAACAGGAAGGCAGGCTGACGCTGACCAGTGTCATTGACTTTGCACACGTCGTGCCACAATCAAACAGTATGGTATGAGTGCGGAAGCACTTCTCCATCACGGAGTGACCAGGTTTGCCTGTCTAATTCAGTTTACAGAAACCATCAAATTGAAAGGAAACGAAACAACGAAAGGATCTCAGTTCAGTACGACAGCAATCAAAGAAAGGTCGGTAGGACAGTTGAAAAAATGAGTACATGCAGAAAAAGAAACAATGCTTCTGAACAAACGTGCAAACCTCTCTGGTGGAACGAAACAAAGAAACCAGCCATGGGGAGTAGAAACACCAAGGTCATGAGAATGTGAGAAGAAACAAAGAGGAAAAACCTGCCAGAATGAGTCGGCAGCCAGAGCTATTGAAAAATAAACAGCCGAATGAAAAAAGGGACTCGTTTCTGAACAAATCAAGGCAAGCTCGAAAAAAAAGCGAAAAAGTAAACCTAAATGGCAACCATTCTCTATAAATCACTTCATTACGGGGGCCGGAACAGCCTAAGTGGTAGAGCGCCGGACGGACTCTTAATACTTGGGGTTTGCGGGTTCGTTTTCGGTACAGAGGGATTTCCCTCTGAGTTTAACATTGGTTTGAGACTGCATTTCACCATACAGTCCTTCGAATGAGACTATAAACCGATGGGGCTCACGTTTGTATGAACGGCACCTTCCGTATAACATCTAGCACACAACGTCAAAATATCATCACACCAACGTGCGGAAGAGGAGAAAGAGAAGGCCAGTTTGGCCGTTGAGCCGTGGAGGGCTGACACGGACACATAGCATGGCACCTTCCCGCAAGATGGAGTATGGCTTGCCTTAATGGCGGGGGGATTAAAAAAAAAACGGGTCATACACACAACAAAACTCCACTCCCTGTTGTTGGGACAGTTGGGATTTCATCCTGCCTGATCTCTACAGGGAATATGTCTGCAGGGCTAAGTGCTCAGTCTTACGTGCGCACAAAACAACAAAAAACAAAACCAACAACAACAAAATTCATTATGACACGGCCCCACTCAGTTTCATCATCCGCGTGGCAAGGCCAACTGCAAGCACCAACGCAAACCCCAGGACAATCCCAAAACACGCCGACGCACGACCAAAACACAAAAGCTCAAGAGATGAGGACCATGAGGAGAAAGGGTGGCACACGGACCGGAAACTTTTTCTTTCTTCATAGAACAGAGCGACAAGAGGAATCGGGAAGACAAGAAGGAACAGATGTCTTGACCCAAATGAAAACCACTATCAGCTCAAACTGGCATCCGACTCGATGAAACGGACCAGCACTGTGAACTGGATGGAAGGTGAGTGAGTGATAGCCAAGTGAAAACCGAGTTCGGTTTTAAAGCACTGGGGATATCACACATTGAAAGGTTGAGTTACATTTGCACAAGGCAGGGCAGAGCGAAGCATTTCAATATGCATACGTGTTTTTAACCAACAGCGGCTGAATGTAGGGACCAAAAAAAAAAAAAAAAAAAAGAAGAAAAAGAAAAAAAAAAAAAAAAAAAGAAAAAAATTGTATACGCTTGTGCCCGCCACAGTCATTTAGAAAAAAAAAGTATCATTAGTTCATTCGTTTGTTCTCTCTCTGATCTGTTCTCTCTCTCTCTCTCGTCTCTCTCCGCTCTCTCTACTTCTCACTCTCTCTCTCTCCTTTCATTACTTATGGCATCTACGAGATGAAACTATATATAAAACGTTATTTGAGTTGGCTATTTTCGTGTCCAAGGCATTTAAGAGTCGAAGGATGTATTGCATTGTGGTGTGTTGTTTTCATTTCGTTCTTTTGTGTGGGTTGTGGTGTGTGTTGTGTGTGTGTGTGTGTGTGTGTGTGTGAAGGTGTGTTGTGTGGACATACAGTTCCACTGTGTGTGCATGGTTTATTCATAATTATTATGAACATCATTGCTTTGTTATAATCAGTTGCATCTCGTTCAAAAGTGTTAATGTTTGGTAATTTCAGTTTGGTTATAAAATCAGTTTTCAACCTGTGTAAAAGTGTAATGTTTTGGTATCTTCAGTTTTGGCCTATGATCAGTTTTCAACCAATGTAAAAAGTGTTAATGTGTTGCAATCTTGGTTTCGTTATAATTAAATTTGCACAGCGTGTGTTAAAAAGTGGTAATATGTGGTATCCCTAGTTCGTTATAGTCTGTTTATTCTGTTGTAAAAGTGGTGATAGGTGTAGTCCGTAGTTTGTTTATAATCAGGATTAGCTGTGTAAAAGTGTTAATGGTTTGGTGATCTTCAGTTTTGTTACAATTCAATTTATCTTGGTAAAGGTGTTGTTTGTTTTCGTTAGTTTTACAATCACCATTTCATCTTGTGTAAAAAGGTTAATGCTTGGTTACACTAGTTCAGTTATAATCAGTTTCATTCTTGTGTAAAATTGTTAATGTTTTGGTATCGTTAGTTTACAATCCATTTCAGTGTGTAAAAAAAGTGCTGTAATGTTTGGTATCTCTCAGGTTCGTTATAATTCAGTTTCATTTTTGTGTGTAAAATTCCTAATATGTTGGTATCCCTTAGTTTCGTAAGATAATCAGTTTAATCTCGTTGTAACAATGTTAATGTAAAGGTTGTGGTATCTCAGTTTGTTACAAATCAATTTCATCTTGTGTAAAAGTGTCCCAATGTTCGCTAGGTTCCTTAGATCCTTTTTTGTTGGTACGAAAATAAAAGCATCTCCTTGTGTTAACTGAGTACATGGGGAACAAACAATTATCTGGGTCAACACACACACCACACAACAGTCCCACACACACACGAACGCACGCATCGCATAGCAAGCACGCACGCATGCACACAGTCACACACGGACGCACAACAACACACACACGCGCAAGCAGTTACACACACACACACACACACACACCGACGCACAAGGAGCACACAACAAACACACACACAACTCACACACACACACAACACACAACACCACACACCCACACACACACACAAACACACACACGCACAGACGCAAACACACACACACACACACACACACTACACACACACCCAAACACACACACACACACACACCACATGCTCGCACGCGCATGCGCGGTCGATGTACGTACGAATGCTTGACACATGCACGGGGGGGGTGCAGGACCCACCTACCAATCCCCCCCGATCCCCGCCCCCCCACCCCCCACTCCTCACAACATACGTACATTTCACAAACAGGCACATAGGAGAAAGGAGCTTTTGGGAAGGGGGGGGGGGGGGGGGGAACTTTTGAACATGATTTCACACATCCTCATAATTTAACTTTATCCTATTAATACTGAAAATACGTGTCTTGTTCTGCCTTTTAAATGTTGGAAAGAATTGATTACACAAAGGCACTTGAGACTGTTTTTATTGTCAGAAAGGAAACTGTCCATAATTTGCTCGACATTGAAGCAGTATGTTTGGTTATAAAATACAGTTGATGGTGGTCCATGACTTGACCTGTTCAGTGTATACAAATATGCCCTATGTAGGGCAGATATATGCGTCTGGATGCTGGAAAGGCTTCCATATATTGAACAGCTCGCGAATAGTGAACTAGATATGTTGAACTAACTATTCATTTGGTTATTGCTGTTACACTGTGTCCTTACTTGTGCCAGATGTTTAGAAAAAAAAAATGTCGAGTGCCTTTGGAGCGTGTGCATGTATGAATGTCTGGTCGAGATCTGTCTTACACACCACACCACACACACACACACACACACACACCACACACACACACACAAACACATGGGCGCGCGCACACGCACACATAGACACATACACGCGCACGCACGCTACATACTCTGTTAGAGATTTTTTTTTTTTTTTTTTTTTTTCTTTTTTTTTTTTTTTTTTTCCTTTTTTTTGGAGAGCCGAGTTGAGAGAGAGCAGAGTTTTTTTTTTTTTTTTTTTTTTTTTTCTTTTTTTTTTCTTTTTTTCTTTTTTTTTTTTGGGGAGAGAGTGTTTTTTTTTTGGGGGGGGGGGGGGGGGGGGGGGAGACGGAGAAGACGAGAGAGACTGAGAAGAGAGAGGGAGAGGCGAGAGACGAAGAGGAGAGGAGAGATGATTTTAAGATCACAAAACCGGACGCGACGGCCAGAAAATAAAACCTCTGCCATGATATATCCGAAATGATTGAAGATCAACAAATCCAATCAACACATTTAAACTGAAAATAACACTGTAAAGCGGATTATAAAAGTTTACACCACACAACACACACACACACACACACACACACACACACACAACACACTATCTCTCTCTCTCTCTCTCTCTCTCTCTCACACACACACACCACACACACACACACACACACCACACCACAACACACATACAAATCTAAATTCAACACGAAACACCCTAAACTCGCATCCATGCAAGCCGGACAAGCGACGTGTTACAAAAAAAAGCCAACAACAAACAAACAAACAAACAACACAAAAAAACCCTATGCCATTAAAAGGTTCACATCCTATCTCATCTGAGCTGGGTGGCTCCTTCATTCTTCACACTGTGTGCCAGAAGAACAAACGAGCGCACTGGAATCTTTTTGTACTGAAAGGAGCTTGAAAGCCATATTGGTTTTCCTTCATTCTTCGCCCTTCGAGCCAGAAGCAACGAGGGAGCGCCGGAAATTTTTTGTACTGAAAGCAGCGTTAAGCCATTTTCAGCTCACAAGGCAATAAACGTGTCGATGCGAACTAGAGAAACAATTAGCAGGACGAATGGGCAGGGTTACGTGTTCGGTGTGTGCTACAATGGGGGCTGTCACATCTGCTGTCCCTCTCCGCATGGTCGGTCCATTTCACCCGTTCACGTGAAACGGCGCTGTATGAGAGAAAGAGCATCCTAGTCAAACCTGTGTAAGCACACGTTTTGTGTCATGGATGAAACGCACCATGGAAATAATACATAACCCACCACATTTCTCACAACGAATTTCACACGAGCGACGTATTTTCACGGTTTTAAAACAAACAAAACAAAACAAAAAGGAAAAAAAAAAAAAAAGGAAACATGGCCATTGCGGATATATTTCACGTCAAATGTTGTCATACATGCAAATTGTACGACAAATATGGTCGCTGAAGACATTGGTTTTCACAGCTTCAAATCTTCAGTGCGACACCCCATGCTGTGATCACACTGCTAGAGGGCCTAAACATAAGAGATCGGATCGGCAGGGGGGGGGGGGGGGGGGGGGGGGGGGGGGGGACGGAGGGAGGGCTCGGCGCGGGTCGGAGGACCTGTTTTTTGCGTCGGAAACAGGTTCTTCTCCCACCCGGAATTCGTAACCTTGACCCTAATCCTCATGAGACCTTAACCCTAGCCCCCAATTTAATTTAACCCTTACTCTGATACGCCAACCTTACTCTAACTTGTAACCCCAAATTTTGGTGAAAAATATCAACAACCATTTCGACCAAACTTGATGAAAAATTGTTGCTAAAAGCTCAGCTCTCCCCCCCCCCCCCCCGCCCCCCCCCGGTTGACAAAACACGAAGCACGCGACAAAACCCGACGCGTTTCGACCTCTTAGGTCTTCTTGAGGGCAAGTACACAACACTCAGGACAGAGGGGAGAGTGGGGGGGGGGAGCGGAGCTTTAGCAATAATAATCGAACAAGTCGGTGGGATTCCCGCCTGCAGTCGCCTATTTTGCAACTAGATCTAACAATTTCTGGCCGTCAAAATTGCGCTAGCGGTGTGCAGCGCGATGGGGTTCTTTCCTTGCATTCTGTATTGACATAGAAAGAACGATAAAACCCCCTCTCTCCCACCCCACCCCCCCTCCCCCCCACCCCTGGCAGTTGCAGCAACGGCTAAATCGGTCTCCAACCAGCACGTGACGACAATAGTGTAAGTCTCGTCATTTGGAGACAAAGACAACCACACGACTCGTTCGTTTGACACCAGAGGGCAGAGGGTGGTAGAGACCCAAGCGAAAACGAAAAATGAAGAATTGATTTACCGTAACACAAAATCGCCTCCCCCCGCGCCATTACCCATCGGCTCCATGCATGAGCACGCAGTTCAGGTGTGCGCGCGCGCGATGTGTAGTGTGTGTGTGTGTGTGTGTGTGTATGTGTGTGAATTTGGTGTGTGTGTGTGTGTGTGTGTGTATGTGTATGTCTTGCTCACGCGGTGTATGTGTATGTGTGTGTGTGTGTGTGTGTGTGTGGTTGAGGGGCATATTTGCCGCGTAACGGTAAGAACACATTAAGCAATTGAAACGTGCGGGGTCGACAATTTACACACTGAGTGGGCGAGTTCAGCTGAAAGCTTTGGGAGGGAAAAGTGACAAAAGACCAGTTTCGACCTTCACGCAGATGTGCTTTGTGTGTTTGGTTTGTAAAAACGAGGTCAGTCAAAAACAGGCGACATTCTTCTCCTTGTTTCTTCTTCTGGCACTGCTCAAAAGCCACAAGAGGACGTCCCTACGGAGAGCTTGCTGCAGGGCAGAGAAGCATTGGCCCACCCCTACAGCTGAGATTCAAAGACGTCTGCAAACAGAGACATGCAGGCGCTTGAGGGCAACACTGAGACCTGGGAGGGACCTCGCAGCAGACCGCGCCACAGCTGGAGAAGCACTCTCAAGAAACAGCTTGCACTCGGCGGCTGGCGAAAGACAAACTGACAGCTGCTGCAGCCAAAATAGCGCGCCAAGCCACAAAGGGGATGACAGCCAGCCCACCAGTGTCAGCCTACAGATGTGACCGCTGCGACGGAGACTGCCACTCTTACTACTACGTCAAAAGCACGTGCAGTGGAAAAAAAAAAAAAAAAAAATGTCAGCATCATCACGGTGCCGCACAAAAAAAAGGTCCTACATTGATTTAAGGGGTTCAGGACGTTCGGGGTCCGACCACTCGGCCCCCATTTGGGCAACGTCCTCGGTTCCCGTTCCCTCCGGGGGGAGGAAGCCCGCTTATCTCCCCGGGACCAGTGGCTCTATGCCCCCGAGAGGGACCAGTGGCTCAATACACACACCCAACCTGAACAACAATTTGGTCGATTGTGGCACCCAACCTCGCAGACTTGGGTCGACCTGGGTCTCCCACCTCGGGCGCTGTCCGATCGCAGTCCGGGCTCTCCCACCCCAGCCCGTCTGCCGAGCATAGAGCCACGAGGGTCCCGCCATCCCCCCCCTCCCCCCGCCACCACCCTACCAGGGCCGACGCTGAGAAAGAAGCCTTTCCCTTCCAGGAAACTTAGACTACCCGACAGACCTGCTGAGGTACCGAGACTACGATAGAGCTTCTTTCCAGAACCGTATAGACCATCCAACACTAAATTGACACGCACACGGTGCACAGACAGGACATTCGTATCAGAGGCGACCACCGAACGCACGCCTGCACACTGACTGCCGATCTTGGCTCTTCCGTGACTATCGTTGGCGACAGGCCCCCGATCCATTACTACTGCACACGAAATCAACTGTCGATATACACGCATGTCACTCGACCTTCGCTCGTCGTGGAGTAGTCACGCACGGCACGACAGAACAACGCGCCTAGTAGACGTGCATCCCGACCCCGCCGTCCCCCAGCCCGGGTCAAGAC
>JADBJO010022001.1:0-28599 GCA_016801955.1 Conus betulinus
GAATAAACAAGGCGGTAATTGGTGTTGGCAGCTCTGCATTCTGAGAACGTGACCCTCGTGTTTTTCATGGGACAGAGGCCACTGGTGGGCAGGCCAAAGCAGTTGTTTGTCCCATCGGGTCCACTTTAACAGGTCAAAACCACTGACTGAAAAGGCTCAAAAGAAATGTGTGTTTTTTTTGGGTGAACGGCGTGCAGTTAATGCTGACAGCCAATGTCCCGACCATTAGTTAGCCTGACGTGCACTCCAAAGGTAAATAGGCCTATTGACTCTCTGCACCTAGTGTTTTGATCCATAAACTACGGAGAAAAAGGTAACGCTCTTTGCAATGGAAAGACACCACCCTCACCTCCACCACCCACCCCATCACCACCCATGACACCACCCATCCCCACCACACTTGACACCACCCCATTCCTCACACTAGACTTACACCACCCATCCTCACCTATCCCATCCCTACTACATTTGAAACCACCCATTCCATGTAAAATAATGTTGTTGTTCAAAGCCCATCAGACCACAAACGGCCATATCAGGGCTGTCACCCACTACACAAGTCATCAAAAACCAAACAAAAAAACAAACAAAAACCCTAATTCACAACAACCATACCACAACCCTAAAAAAAAAAAAAAAAAACACCTTACACCACACCGTGAACCTTCGTTGAAAAAAATTTCTTCTTCCGTAAAAATCTTAGATCGACGAAAAAAAGTTGATCTCTCTCAGAAATTTCAGTACCCCATCAGGTGGGACATCTTCTGAACAATGGTTTCCATGGAGTCTGAGGTAAAATGTTGATATCTGACGATATCTCCTCTTCTATATCCTCCTATCGTTATATATATCTCTCTCTCAGAAATTCAAGGACCACATCAGGTGGGACATCTCTGAACAGGGTTTCCATGGAGTCTGGACGAGCTCCGTCACCACGACACATCTTGGCTGACCAGTCACGAAGCACTGAAGCCGTGTGAGGGGCGGGGCCTCTCCGGACACCATCAGCACCACTGCATGAACTACGAGATAGGAAAAGCAGAATGTGGTAATCCGCAGACAGGTTGACTGAAGGTGACACTAACCAAGCATCGCATTCCAGAAAACTACCCCTAGCTTGAAGGCCAACATGCTCATCAAACCACTGTCCTCTTTGGTGATCTGCCATTTTGTTTAGGCAGATAAGAGAAAGAAACTTCCAAGCTTACTTTTTATAAACACTTGTACACTTACCTGTCCAACAGGACTCCTTCCACTTTCATGTTAAAAACTTGAGAAGGCTGATTTTGCAAGGGAGATCACTCATGGTTAATATGTAAAGAGACATAAACTTCTCTCTCTCCTTTTTAAAATTCGGGAATCATGACTAGTGTGGCATAATTTCATGTCAAGTAGAAAAAAAGGCAATTGGTTTGCACAGGTGAGTAAATCAAACTACTTTTAATGAAAAATCCTATCTATGCCTATTCTGAACTACATACAGTTTGAAGTAGAAACATTACTTTTCCTAGCCAGGTCCATTTTCAGTCTGAGATGTGTGAGACCTAGGCCATGTTCAATTTGAAGCAGAAGTATCATTTATGCCTGACCTGGTCCATATTCAGGCTTGCATATGAGCTGGCCTGGGCCATGCTCATTTTGAAGTAGAGATGTTATTTTTGCTTTGTCTGGGCTGTGTTCAGTTTGAAGTAAAAGTATTACCTCTGCCTGGCCTGGGCCATGTTCAGTTGGCAGCGGGAGTACTACTCAGTTTTATTCAGTTTGAAGAAAGTATCATTTCTGCCTGGCCTGGGCCATGTTCAGTTTGTAGTAGAACCCCTGCAGATTCATCAGCTCACTGTGCGTGCCCTCCTCTGTCACGATCCCATGACGGATGACACAAATCTTGTCAGCACTGGTGATGGTGGACAGGCGATGAGCGATAACGATGCAGGTACGACCCTCTCTGGCTCTGTCCAGTGCCTCCTGCACCACCTGAACAACCAGAAAACATTTCCGATCACTTGTGTAATTTTTTTAAAAAAAGTAAATGGCATTTTTCGTGCCTTCTAGAAGAAACAAAGACAGCTTAAAAAAGAAATGTAAAGTTGCATGCTGACATCCTCAGCAGCTGTCCTAAAGGTGCCCGTACTTTCTGTAGAAATAAATATTCAAAGTATTACAAATGTTGAGTAAAGTACCTTTGTATTTGGTGATTCTTTCCGTCTGCCTTCCTTACTGGACTGGAACTCCAAGGATTACCACTGGTGTGAGTTTTTGTGTATGTGGCCATTTTAATCCCACTGTTAAGGTACCTGCATTCCTGAACATGACACCACGTGCACGTATCTCATTCTAATGTCAACTTTCCTACTGGCACATAATGGCCTGCTCTTCTTACAAAGGTAGAATGGTACTCAACATATGTGCCAACGTGTTTTTGCCTGCATTCACTGGGACCTCCGAGTGCAGCCCTCTCTCCAAGGGGACTGGAGGCTGTATTGACTCACTCCAGAAAATCTGTCTCAGGTTGGCTGTCTTCAGCAAAAATCAAATCTGACACCTGGGAACAAGAGTCTGACGCCTTACTTTACTGAGTCAGCTGTGTCTCATAAGATGATGAAAAGAGAATGAAATGAACAAGAAAAGACTGTATGGTGAAGTCAAACAAATAAGTTCTGGACACAAAAAGCTTGGGCGAAAATTTCTTTGAAAAGCACAAAATGACAGCTGCTGCATTAACTGCCTGTTACTGTTTCTGGTGCCATCAAGTCAGTATCAAATATGCGGCACCAGAAAAGTGATGTCACTACACTGTGATGTCCACTTAAGTTGACATATCTTTGTACAACACAGCTCAGCTAACATGGAGTTCAGAAGAAAAAGTTACGTAAGACACTGCCAACAATGCAAAAATTAAGAGAGAGAGAGAGAGAGAGAGAGAGAGAGAGAGAGAGAGAGAGAGAGAGCGAGTGAGAGAGAGAGAAGAGAGAGAGGAGAGACAGAGAGAGAGGGAGAGAGAGATTTGCAGAATAAGATGGAACTGCTAGATTCTCCCATTACTGTGACTGAAATCTCCTGTGAATGGAGTTCCTACAACGAGCTGTTACTGCGAAGGCGAAGACTATGTCAGTTATCACATAATGTGACTTTACATATCTGGTGACAGATTTCTAGGATTCATGATTTGCCTTTTGATTCCATGCCCATGTACAGTGATTTTATGGCGTTTCTAACTTCAGTTTTTTTTGTTTCAAAGTGAGGTCACTGCAGACGGAAATTGAAACAAATTCTATAGGGAATTTTAAGTAACTCAGGCAAGTTAACATGGACAAACTCTCTGTACTAAATTCATCTCTCAACAGCCACTCCCTTCCCATGAAGAAGACAAGCGATAGCTCGTTCTTTGTTTTCAATGAACTGAATGTTGTTTTATTTTGCCTGCAGAAGACCCAGAAGTCAAAACGCCTCATGTTTTGACTTGTTATTTGTTTGTCCATGTCAAATCGCACAGTTACTTAAAAATCCTTTTAAAATTTGTTTCAACTTTTAGGTTTCAAACATCCTTTGATTCTATTGTCCAACACCTGAAGGAAGACTGTGGATTAAAGCCTGCGTTATAATATCTCTGACATACTCTGCAGTTCCCTTTTCTTTCCAGTATCTCCATTCCCCTTCAAAAATATTGTTTACCTAAAATCTGAAGCATTCATGCCAAAAGGTAAAGGTAATGTTGCTTACAGCCCAGCCGACCGCAAAGGGCTACAAGCAATATTACCTTTACCTTTTGGCATGAATGCTTTAGATTTCAGGTAAACAATCCGAAGAACACATTCTTTCTGTACATAAACCAGTGATAATGACAATAGTCACCATCCTACCTTTTCACTCTCAGTGTCCAGGGCTGACGTGGCTTCGTCCAGAAGCAGAACTCGAGGGTTGCGCACCAACGCCCCGTGCTATGGCCACCCGCTGTTTCTGACCACCACTCAGCTGGGCCCCCTTGTCTCCAGCCAGAGTGTCATAGCCCTGTAAAATGAATCCTTGTGTGAAAAAAGACAGGTTGCATTGTCTTTTTTTCTTGAATTTCACACCACATGAATAACACATCAAATGGTAGATTACAAACTGTCTGTATGACCTTTAGACCAAAGAATGTGCTATAAACAAAGGTGCACTAGGAAATGTGTGGGAAAAGGGATGTAAACATATTCTCGCCTGGCTGCAGTTGTTCTTGCTGTTTGTATTTCCCAGGTGAGATATTCTGCAGTCACTTTGTATTACGCATCCTTATAATAATCATACACTATGACATCCCAGTTAAGATCACAGGAAAACTTCTTCCCTTTTAATACCATTTTCTCTCTTGAAATGTTTTGTCTCAGACTGTGTTATATTGACCTCTCAATAGACACTCCCTTCCTGTAGAGACCTTTTTGCATTTTTCTTTTTTTTTTTTTTGTTTGCTTCTCTCTCTCTCTCTCTCTCTCTCACTCCCTGGCTCTTAATGTCTGCAGGAGTTTCATGGTTGTTTTAACTGTATACAAATAAGTCACCAATTTCACTTCCAGTTGAGGAGGATTCCATGCATGTCTGATTTTGATTACCACACCATGCATATGCAGCCATGCCCACCTTCAGGAAGTGTCATTTCTCTTTCAAGTATAAGCAGTTCTTTCTTGTTCCACCAATGCCAGAATAACAAAATGGATGTAAACGACTCTTTCTTGTTCCACCAATGCCAGAATAACAAAATGGATGTAAACGACTATGTACACGTATGAATTTGAGACAACTGAAGTAAAATGAGGCAACAGCATACAGCAATTAAAAGGCAACATTTATGTCACCCTGTCAAGGGAAGGAGTGTGTGTGTGTGTGTGTGTGTGTGTGTGTGTGTGTGTGAGAGAGAGAGAGAGAGAGAGAGAGAGAGAGAGAGAGAGAGAGAGAAAGAGAGAGATGAATAAAACACTTCAAAGACTATTCTGTATATAAGTGAACACAACTACTGTCATTTTATGCACATGAATTCTCCCTCTCTCTTCCATGCAGGCACCAGTCTTTTTTAAACAGGGGGCAAAAAGTTATGAAGTGTGTCTGGCTTTGTTTTTTCTCCACTTGAATGATGTCAACAGATTAAATATCCTGCTACTAACTTTGTGTAAATATGTTGCAGTTGCTTTTATTTTTCAACAAGACAAGACTTTTTTTTCCCCTAAGCACTGACTATCATGAAAAGGCACTGTGTGGTCAGCTAAGCAGTAACAATAAAGAATAAAGCAAAAGACTATCACTATGCCAACAATGTTAAGTTTTACCTGCATCTGTTGGCTGCTTTGTCTGTCTGTCTGTCCACAACATTACACAAAATGACTTTATCGATTTAACAAAATTTAGTAGAAAGATGGAATATGGCCAAAGGACAATGTATGTGTATGGAATATGAAACACTAACTTTATAATGTTTATATCAGTGACTGTATGTGGTCTTCATCAATGATTTCATATAAGTTCAGTGAACTCATAAAATTTCTTCAGCATAAAAGACAACGGAATCTTCACTGTGTGTGTGTGTGTGTGTGTGTGTGTGTATGTATGTATGTATGTGTGTGTGTGCGAGTGTGTGTGTGTGTGTGTGTGTGTATGTGTGTGTGTGTACGCGCATGCATGCATGCGCACATGTGTGTGTGTGTGTGTGTGTGTGTGTGTGTGTGTGTGTGTGTGTGTGTGTGAGAGGAGTACTGCAAAGTTAATTCCCTTGCCACTGTTACCTCATCTCACAGCGCAAAACTCTTATGTTAGGCAGAGGGGTAAGAGGACTGTTCAACCTTGATGGAGGTCTGTCTTTTCCCTATTGCGCTTTCACCAATAAGTTATGGAATTTCTGACAAAAACAGGTATTGAATATACATACACCACACTTACAACACGCAACTTATGCATGTAAGGAGTGCACAAGGTTGGCTGACATACAAAGAACATAATCCTGCATTAAACCCATAAGTCTGTACAATTTCCTTTCTGTGACAGCAGTGTGATGTGGTAAAAATAAGGAATGTTCAGGAACAACAGGCTCACTTGTGGCAATGATGCAATGAACTCATGAATGTTGGCATTTCGATCAGCTGACGCCGCAGTAAAAATGTACTTCCAGTGCCTATGGGCCGTCCACTGATGTCATGCATTTTTCTTGAATTTTCATTCGTTACTATTCCTATCAAAGGACTGAAATAGAGTGTGCGTAGTAAGCCTTATATGTCTGCAGTATTAAAATGATATGCAAATGACCACACGTGAGGGGAAAGACCATTTATTCTCATCACTGACTGGATGACCAGCCAGCGCTTTGTCTCGCTTGCAAAGATGGCGGCGCAACCTTCGACGAGTGTAGCGACCAAATCAGCGTACTTACACAGCTGAGCAGGCTCTGCTAATCTTTTTTGACAAAGATAATAATCTTTTATTCAACGACTCACTCGAGCATGAAGGTGAGATGATGATAGTGATGGAATTGCCGACCATATTCGTCAGTTATTGAGTCGTGCTGTGCGATCTCAAGAGTGTGTTCAGCTGACTGGTTACCAGCGTCGAACGAGCAGCCTAGTGTGTACTCTGCACTGTGTGCGAGTGGCCAGCGACGTGTTAGTCAGCGCGAGAGGGGAGCGCGGCCTGCTCGCAGCGTGACACGGGCAGCAGGAACGGTAGGGGAAGAGGAGAGTGAAAGAGAGGGTTGAAGTCCAGCAGGGGGCGTGGTGGGGGGGGGGGGGCGTGGTCGTGGACTGACCTGTCTGCATGAGGTGTGAGCGTCTTGATAGACTTCTAGACTGTTCTATTTTCATTTACAGGTGTAGTGTGACAATATCAACTTTATTTTCAACTTTTTTGCTCTGTGTTTTTTTTTTGGATGTGAAGCTGTAGTGGTAAATACATATGTTTTTGATTGTGCAAAAAAAAATCTATCCAATCTAAATGCCTAAATATTTTTTTATGATCAAAATAAAAAACAAAAGAAGCCCAGATTCAAAATCTCCAATCAATTTCCTTCAAAAATCATATATATTTCAATTTTATATCTTTTGTAGTTTCTGAGCTAGAATTTTTTGTTAATTATTACCCCCAAATCATTAGATTTCCCTGGCACTGGGAAAGCCTTTTAAGTCAAGCCAACTATATATCTCAAGACACTGGCCAGTTCAGTCTAGGCAGGGAGCAGACTATTCTGAGAGTCAAACCAGTCGTTTATGAAACTGGTGAGGGCAAGCAACGATCGGGAACAGGGCACATCACTGAAAAAGCAAAATCATGATTAGTTTTCAAAAATTCCTCATAAGACTGCTGACAAAAGCTCATGCTCTTGCTCACACCAAACATACCTGAAGTAGGTGAAGACAGGTCTACAAAGGATATCCTGTTCTTTAAGGGTCGCCATTTTGCCTTAGGAACCCCTCAATAGAACTGATGATAAGCTTATACACCCTCTTCAAGGGATTCATGTTTGCCGAAAAACAAAGTCAAAGAAAGACGGTAGCCGACAAATGTGTTTAATGCCTGGAGGAAAGGGAAGGGAACTATTTGACGATTTTCAAAAGGAAGTAATATCTGTGTTGTAGGCAATTACTCTTGCAGTCTTAGTGAGGAACTTGAGACACAGTTAGCTCCCTTGCTCCAGCAAAAGTTTTTTTTTGTTTTTACTATGGAGTACATTGATTCATGCCAAGGAATTAGGCATTTGTTTGTTCAGGTATGTATGCGGAAAAATCTATGAAATATTTCTTTTCAATTTGATTTTCACTCACCACGGAGCCCGCCTCTGTGTCATATAGAACCTTTCAATCAGCTGCACAGTGGTGCTCTTGCCACATCCGCTGGACCCAACCAGGGCCACAGTCTGCCCCTGACTCACAGTGAGGCTCAGCTTCTGCAGGATCTTGGCATCAGGGCGTGTTGGGTAATGGAACTCCACCTCTTTGAACTGTATCTCTGAACTGTATCCTTTCTGCAAAGTGCGAACAATGACAGCAACACATATCTATCCATCTATATATAGCAACACATGTCTATATATATGTATATCTATAACGACAAATATCTATCCATCTGCCACAACACATATCTACATATATATATATCTATAACAACAAATATCTATCCACCTGCCTATCTCTCTCTCTCTCTTCATCTCTATCTATCTTTTACATGAACAAGAAAAAAAGCCATGGAATGTTTTTTGCCATCTTGATCTCTCTCTACTTTTGAATCTATTTTCTGGTTGTCTTTTCGCCTTTTTTTTTAAACCCAACTTTATCATTTGTAATCTTAGGGTACTAGGTTACCCAACTTTATCATATTTGTAATCTTAGGGGTACTAGGTTAAAGAAATCTCTGATGCTGTTTAGATTATCAGGGATCTTCACAGCCTTCTATCCTCAGTCATGCACAACAGGTGGAGGTATTTTATGGAGTCCATTCTGGATATCTCTGGGACAACCACTCTTTTTATTTATTTATTTTTTTATTTACACTTCGTTGGGAGCACTAGTAGTCCTTTATTGCCCTGATCAAACAATTTCCACATTGAACATGATTTTTTTTTTGTCCACTGATGATATGCTATTTCAAACTGAGTAAAACATTTTAAAATTATCAGCAGCCTCATATATTTGGTACGGTGATGTAATGTTGCTTAGAACCCAGCCAACCACAAAGGGCCATATCAGGCTGTCACTACATTGAAGTCAACTCACAAGTCATTAAAAAAAAAAAAGATAAATAAATAAATTAAAAAAACTCATTCACATGACCCTTTAAGATACACCTTCTAATCTCATTTGCAAATACTGTCCTTTACACACACACACACACACACACACACACACACACACACACATCTGAATATACCATATACACTGGATCAGTACAATGGAGCCTCAGTTCACTAGCCCCCCTCAGTACAACCACTTCCTCGTCACAACCACCAACAATTACGTGAAGGACCTTTTCTGAAACATTGTAAAACTGTTTCCAATCTCTACATGAGAACCCATCCCTTCTCTGAAAAGCAACTGACCTACTGATGGACCTTTTTGTTGACTTCTTGAAAACAGAAATGAAGGCAGCCTACCCACACCCACGCCCTTCCATGCAATCTTGGCAGATTAACAAGAACTTTAATTTCAATATGAATGGTGAAGTTTATTTTTTCAAGTGGGACAGATTCCCCTTTATCATGTTGAAAGGCTTGTTCATGAAAAAAAAGAGAGAAAACCCTTCTTTCTAAGTGACTTCAAATCATAATAGTGATAAAATGGACTTCTGTTTCAGGTTGAAGAATGCTCTCCCAGACTGCAAGCTTTTGCCTCATTTACTAACAATGACATCCAACCAAGTTTGAGAATTCCACACATCTGCAGAGTTTTTATAAGAAAATCTGACCAAAACCCTAAAGACGTAGGATGCATGAACAACCGATAATGTCTCTGGTCCAAAACTTCCACCTGGAGTCCTTGGCACACTGGCAAGCTTTTCTGGAAAAAAAAAAATCTAGTAATAACAAAATTAAAAAAGGGAGGGGGGGGGGAGCCTTGTGGGATGGGGGATAGGAGGTGAGAGGACCCAGGTAAGTATGGAACAGCCGGTAGCTCTTACTTGAAGAACAGAACCTTCTGTGGACTGGGAGTTGATGCTAGGTTTGGTATCCAGGAGTTTGATAATGCGCTGGGCAGATGTCCGCGCCTTGCCAGCATCAGGTGCAAATGCACTGGCATTCCCCAATGCCATGGCACTGAAGACGATAGCACTGAACACCCTGTAAGATCAACATATCATTGTTTTTCAAATACACATCCAATGTTCCCTTAGAGAAAGGTACAAATAAATGAAGCAGAAGAAAAAAAAAGAAAGAAAGACATTGCGAAGAGAGTAAAATCTGAGACAGAAGAAAAAACAGGAATAAAGAAAACTGGTGGTAAACAACACAGTAAATTAATACTGAAAAAGACATCCACACTGGGTTATGATCTACCATGTTCTAAATTTCAGAATTCTTTCAGTCAGACATGAATTAAAGTATATGAATTTGTATTCATTTCAAATCCTATAAAACAAAGAACAAGGTACATCAATGCTGAAACTATAACACAACTGAATTTAGAACAGGTCCAGAGGCAGACAAAGTTTCAATTAAGCAGTCATCAACAAGTACTCAACATCCTACAAATTATACAGAAATCATACAACTAAACGTACTATCTTCACTAAGAAAACCATACAAAATTAAATGGAAAAAAACATTGTACACACATGAACACATCCTCAAAATCCATGTCAGACTTCTCAATGAGATAGGCTCCGAGGACGAAAGCAGCAGCGTAGACGAAATAGATGCAGCCCTGGGAGAAGCCAAAGGCAAAGCCAATGACGTGACCCTTCCTCAGCCCACTCTGGTAGGGCTTCTTCAGGTGGTCCATGAACAAGGCATGCATAGTCACCTCTCGGCTCAGGGACACCACCGTGCGAATGTTCTCAATGGCCTCTGTGGCAGTCTGAGAGGACAAAAGAAAAAATTATACAAGTGTGGAAAGGAGAGGGGTTGGGTGGGTGGGGACTTGTACTGGGACATTTTAGAGTGGTATGAGTGTATATTGAGGCTAAGCAGAAGTTTGGGGACAATGTACAGCAAAGTGTTTGTCTGTCTACATCTTATCGCTGTGCTCTGATGCCGATTATGCTTTGGTAATGCCCAGTTCCTCTCCAAGTTTCCTCGTGCTTGCTGGGGATTTTCTGTTTTTCATATTCACTGAAAGATTAGGAGCATTACAGGATCTTTCACAGGCATACAATCTTTATGCACAGACAGACGAAGAGCATTCAGCCACTGACAGGTCCTCCAGTCTTGCGGGTCAATGCAGGCGAGGACCTGCCAGAGGCTAAACTAGCAGGTCCTCGCCTGCGCTGACCTGGAAGACTGAAAAGTTTGACTGCATGCTGAATGGACATTCGCTCTGCCCACCGACAAGCCATGTTGAATCGGACATCTCAGCAGACCATGGGAGACAATCTGCTCCAAATGCTATGTAAATCATTCAGGGTAATTTCCCCTCCCCCTTCCTCCTACCTCGACTGAATACAGAAACATTCGTCATGAAGCCACCACCTCAGCCCATCTGTCTGTACCACACCATACATGATTTGACCCTTTATAGGCTGATGCCAGAAGCTGCCTTAGGATATCAGAGAAGCTACCCACAAACCAGTGCATCTTATATCTGTTTGTTAAGGAAGCGTTGCAATGACTGAAAAATATTGAATTATAAACAAAACTTGCTCTTATGTCTCAGATTGTAGAAATAGGGGGGTAGTAAGCCTTCATATCTGCAGCGGCAGATGATTCTGCTAACTGACAGTATGTGCTTGAGTGGGTGAATGGGGAATAAATAAATGCTTCTCAAAATGAACCTTCAGCAAGCTTTTAGTCTCCAAAGAGGGAGACCATCTCCAATGGGGGAAAGCTCACTAACATATAACTCCTGGTCAGATACCCGTATTTCGAAACCTGATTGTTTCTCCTCAGTGACCGCGGAAAGTGGTAATTTGACTCCTCTGCCTTTTCGGTTTTAAGAAGAATGCTATACCAGAAAAAGGCTGGTGTGCAATACCATAGTATTTTTGTTGAGTTTTTCAAAAAACTAACTAAAGGTGCCACCTAAGAAGAAGCAAAAGAAAATCATGAAAGAGCAAAACAGCTACATTTTCTTGTGAAAAGTAGAAAATATAAAAAGATAACCTCTTAAGACACAAGTGCTGAGGGCCAGTTCTTGGAATGAATCGCAAGGGACTAAATTACAATTGTCCAATGATTACAGGATGCCAAGATGCCTTTATTTCCCCCATTTTAATTGCCTTATTTTGAAAACTCATTCAAAAATGAACGATTTCTGAAGGCAGTCTCTCCACAAAAGCTGTGATTTAAAGAAGTGAAGGAAACACAGTGTTAGTCTGGCTACTTGCAAAATTCATCTTTCCAGCATACAGGGGGAAAAAATAATCCTGATCATTCACATAGGGTATTTTTCCATTTCAGAGGTAAAACAACCTGTCCTGATCACAAAGTTACCCAGACTGACACCACTCCCCTCCCTAACCTCCTCCTTCTCCTGTTATCACTACCCCCCCCCCCCCCCCCCCCCCCACCACCACCACCACCACATTGGCTGATCCCCAAGCCCCATCTTTAACAGAAATCACAATCTCGATCCCATCACTGACAAACAGAAAAAAAGCAAATCAAAATAAAAATCCTCACCTTTCCAGCCTCTTCAGTGGCTGCTTTGTTACTACCGGCCACGCCAGCCATTATGCGGATCTGCAGAAACCTCCAATGATGAGCAGGGGAAGGAAGCCGATGATTAGCAGAGTCAGTTTCCAGCCATAAACAAAAGCAATGATGAGACCTGTCCCAATGTTGGCCAAGTTCATGATAGCCAGACCAAGGCGAACTCCCGAAGCCTAGAAACACAGACAGCCCAGCACAACGAATGTATAACACTGGCAGCCATGTCAATATCCATCCACCCCCATCCATATCTCCTCACTCTCACCTCCTCAAGCAATATAATGAGTAAGTAAATTCAGTCGCCGGAATCCATATCAAGGTTTTTTACTTCCTCTTTTTTTTTTCTGTAAGACATATGGAGCATGTGCGTATTGCTTGCTGAATTCAAATTTTCAGTTTCAAGGAATGACATTTTACCATATACATGAACATATTGTATTAATAATTTAAGGCCTCTGATGGTACAATAAAACACACACACACACGTGCTGTATATTTGCACACATGTACACAACACACACTCTCTCTCTCTCTCTGTGCGTCTCTAACATAAACACACACATACACGCATTCATGATCTTGGAAATCCAGTTAATTACTCTGGAAAATCCAACTAATTACTCTATTTTTCCAAGAGTCAGATTTAAAAGCAATTAGTGAAGAAAGAAAACAGAGTCACTACGGTATTGTCTTACCCCTTGTACAAGTGATGCATCTGTTGCCAGCCGAGTGGTCAATGCCCCTGTGGTGTTATTTTTATCATCAAAGTAGGAGATATCCTGCAATTGAACATCAAATGTGTGTATTGGCTGGATGTCCAGCAGACTTCACTAATAAACAAGGATCCCCTCAGGAAAAGCAAAACAATCGCTGACCTTCAGGGGGGAGTCAAGCATGCATCCACCCCCTCCCTCTGGAAAAATGAGCGAAACCTGCTTTCAAAAGCATCTGACACAACTTTGAGCCCTGAGGGTTCTATTGTCCACTGCCAGGTTCACCAACAACTATAACCACCTGTTTGTACATCTTTTGTCAGTCTCTTTCATTACTGTGGCATCTTGCCAATGCACAATGACAGAGTGTGATGTTACTCTACCTTCAAACAGAGCAGACAAAGAAGCTGACATTTGAATTTTTTTTTTGATGTCTTATAGCATTCCCAAATTGCAAACAAAAGGTCTGCTGATGTTGCTCATGCACTTTTTCCCATCACCCTTGATTTTTCTGTTGTTGTTGGGGGTTTTTGTGGGGTTTTTTTTTTGTGTGTTTTTGCACATAATATTCTCTCTTTTTTCGCTTTTTTTTCTTTTTTTTTTTTTTTTTTTTTGGGCTTATCTCATAGTCTTAGAAAAGGTGATTCTGTTTGAAATGGAAAGAAATGCATTATCTTTCCCTGATTTTTTTTTTTCCAGACCAGGTCTATTTTATCGCATCAATTAGTTTCACAGTCTAATCAGAGGGAGAGAATGCTAAAATATGGCCTGTAACGCAGATACTGTGCGACAAACAGTTCAACTTCACTTCTTATCATCAACTGACTCAGATCTACATGTCTTGGGTTTGATGTGACATTTTTTACCTAATGACAGATTGTGTAATGACCTGTCCCACAAACTGGGGAGAAGGTAACTCTATTTGCAATGGAAAGGCAGACACTAACTTCCTCTGATTCTTTTTTTTCCAGAATAGGTCTACTGTGTTGATCAGACTCTTGCTAAACGAACTCAGCTATATGCACCTGCACTCATTCATTAATGCTCATATCTAAATATGAACATCTATTCAGGCTATGTACTTCTAAAACTCACACAGACTTTTTTTTCAATAGTGCTTTTCTATACTCTAATGCACTTTCAGTGAGATTAGAAATGGACAGCAGAAAAGTACCTGATGAAGAAGGCTTCGAAAACTCAAATCACGGACTCTGACGGTCATGCATTCTCCAGACAGGGCAAAGAAGTAAGACTGAAAAAGAAACATTTCACTGTTTGTTCATGACTGACACAATACTCGACAAATTCTGTGCATACTTAATACAAGCATAAACACACATCTTGAAACCTGGTCTCTCCTACTGAAACACAGAGAGCATTTCCATATTGAACAGAATATACAACAGATCCAAAATTAATACATATGCAAAATTATAGCTAAAATATAACTGATATGAAATATAATCAAAACATAACTGACTTTATATCTCTCTCTCTCACACACACACACACACACACACACACACACACACACACACACACATATGCAAGCACGCATGTACTAACTGCCTGCATCACACACACACACTTGAACTCAGGAAATTCAATTTTCATCCATTATCAACTTTCATTAGTATGGAGGAAATCAAAACAGGAATTTACAACATGTTTACCTGTCCAAACAAATGCTTCATCACTACTTGGCATGGGACATTACATGTTATTAGGATAAAAGGGAAAAAACAAAAAAGGGGAGAGCAGGGAGCTAACTTTGCCTCCATACTCAGATTGGTAGCAAGAGTGATTGTTCTTAGTGAGTCTGCCTCGTTGAATCATAATCGAACTAGCTCAGTTTTCCCACCTTTTGCAAACTAAGTGAGAAGGTGGGAGGACATCCAAATGTTTGGACAGACAAGTATGTCATAAAACTACTTTTAGCAGTGAAATTCCTGTTTCTCACACTTATCTCTCCAAACAATTGTAGAATACTGGAATGGATGGCAGGAAGGACATTCACCTGAACGGGGTATTCTGATTCCCATGAGAATGTTTCTCTGTAGTTCCCTGAACCTAGAACTTGGGGTATACTGATCTCCCATGAGAATGTCTCTGTGTAGTCCCCTGAACCTAGAACTTGGCAACAATGGCCCCTCAGAACCCTACACGTTGGTCACCATGCTTAACCTGGAGGTGAAAGGCTTAGTCCCTGCTTTCCTTCAAGCAAAGACACAAACTGATGGTGATAAGCACAAATTCAAAAAAAAATTTCGCAAGGCCAGCATTGGGAGAAGACCTCTTCCTAAAACTCACTGTGAAAGTGATTACTCTGATTAAACTCTCATGTATGCCCAAACTCATAGCCATTTTGAACATGCACAGCAAATGTGAGTAATAGCAGCATACAATGCGGGTGTGGTTGACCAAGTTGGGGCAATAGAAGCTGATGAATAGCATGGTGCAGTAGAGACAAAATTCTGAGCGCAGCTTCTAACTCGAACACTTTCTGTATGTTTTCATTGGAAATGTGGCCTAAAGAAGGAAGGGACAACTCAGTTTGCACATCAGAAATGAAGGTAATTTTCTATGGCCTCTTGAAGGGTTCCACAGCTCAGAGAATAACTCAAATGAAATCAACGGCAGAAGGTAGGTGTATTCCTCTTCTGAAAATAGAAAGAAAAACCGATAGATGGTTCACATGTCAGAAGTGACTTGTGCTTTAATGTTTTTTGTTTGTTTTTTTTTTTTTTTTGGTGGGGTATCCTAATTGGCCAGGACATTATTCATACCAAGTATAATTAAGGCACTTTGTCTGGACAGATAAGTATGGGGAAAAAGTTTTGAAAATGATGTTGCTGTGGATCAAAGCTGGTTATGAATCAAAGTTAACAGCCAAACCGCTCTATGAAAACATCTGCAGATCTTTGAAAATTGAGAACAGAGGGAGGGAGACTTTCATTCTAAGATATGGCTTCAAAGGGTGGGGGGGGGGGGGGGGGGGGGGGGGGGGGGGAGAGGAATTATTGGGAAGAATTATTGGGAAAATCTTGCAAAGACATAGATAAACATGTCCAGATAACCAAGTCTTCAAAGGCATGGAGACTTTATGTGAATGATATTTATTAGAAAATTTCATTAGATTTGCTCGTTTCGACATTTCATTGTAAAAATGGTTTGTCAAAAGCATTGAAAGAAGAATGATAGCAACAGCAGCCACAAGGAGAAGAAAATTAATTGTATATATTTCGTTCTATCATAAATATAGCTATAACAGAGATCGTATGAGAAACCCCTAACAATCTTTGTTTGAGAAATGTTTGAGTAACTTACCTGTGTAAAATTTGATAACAGAGAAATGAGTCCCAAGCCTACAAATGCCAAACTGTAGATCATGAGTAATCTCTCCTGCTCGTCCAATGATTTTGCAAACACCTAAAAACAAAAATGGTTCACAATAAAACAAAATTTGAAATCAATCCAAGTCCTGCAATAACCTTATAGTCACAAAATAACATAACATAATTATGGTTACTGTGTTCACAGAAAAAAAAAATGTGCATCTTATTCAAATGACTTAAATATACAAATGCCAGTCCAGCAAGTAAACTTGAGTGAATCTGATGTTCAAGCTAAAGCCCTCGCAACAGAGGCTGGATCAAAGGGAATCAGCCTATGGTCTCGTGCAGCAGCTCTTGACATCCAAGAAGAAAAGGACCAGACCTCTAAAGGCAAATAAAAGGAGTTCAAGCTGGATCTGGTCAAGGAGGAAGAAAAGTGAACTTCAGAGATAGCCAAGTGGCTAAGATAACCATCCAAAAAGATTTTTTTGTTAATGACTGCCTAGCTAAATAAGTGAATTTCTACAAATGCTTGAGCCTCCTTTGCATACATAAATGGTGAAAAGAAAAGGTCAAATATCCCACCATGCACAAAAGAGTTCCACAGGCATTAAAAAAATGCAAAATAACCCAGCAAGCACCATTCTGACAACAATATGAAAATGTTCATACATGTAAAATCTCTCTTGCATGAATTAAATGTTGACAGAATTGCAGCCTTTGAAAAAAAAGAAAGAGGAAGAAGAAGAAAAGTCCACATAAAAAGAAAGACTCGGAAAGAAAAAAAAAATGCAGCTGCACAGTGCTATGCAGTCCATCTATTCTTTGTTGTCCACTTTAGTTTAACTTCAAGAAAAACACTGCAGCAGCACAATGTTATGCGGCCCATCTATTCCATGTAGTCCTTTTCAGTTTCAAATAATCAAAGAAGATATTATATTACTCAGCACAGTGCCACATCTGCCAACCCATGGCAGTATGTACCTTTTAAAATATATACATTTGAGGAAGAATCTGGTGCATGCCATTACTCGATCTGTAAATCAAATCTGTACAAATCAAAGACTCCATGTATCTGTATGTATGTGCATATGTGTGTGTGTGTGTGTGTGTGTGTGTGTGTGTGTGTGTGTGTGCGCGCGCATGCATCTGTATGTGTAGGAGCAGCATGTGAATAAATGCTTTCTTCCACTTATTCTGATAACCTTCTACATCCTTATCATGAACAGAATAAACTGAATGCGCTCGGAAAAAAATTTTCCACGGCAACAGAAGTGTCACAGAACAGGTCCACTAACACCAATGACTTTGGAGAAGACAATAGCGAATGATGGTTGCACCCCTCCATTGATGATGCAAGCGATGCAACCAAGCATGATGTACTGCCACTCTGGAGCATTCATGCGCAACAGGCGAAGAAAAGGAGCATCAGGCAGTTCCTCTTTTCCTCCTGAAATAAACAGGATTAAAAAATATATATATCTCAAGACCATATGGACACAAGCTTCCAGAAATTATCAGTCAATTTTGAATAAAATGGAAAGAATTTCTTTGATCTGAGTCTTTAAAAAAAAGGAAGGAAAGAAAGAAATTTCAGAGCAAAAGCTCTGTGTGTGTGTGCATGTCTGTCTCCTACTGTCACATAAAAACTGATTCAGACCAAAATTGGAAATGAAATGAGGCAGGGAATAGTAAACAATAAACAGTAAACAAGTGGGGTAGTCTTTGCTCCCAAAAGGAAACCTAATACAAAGTAACTTTTATTCAAGACTGGCACAGCCTTTTAAACTTGAATAAAGTCAGTGCCAGTCTTGAATAAAAGTTACTCCGTATTAGGTTTCCTTATGGGAGCAAAGACTACCCCACTTGTTTACTGATTCAGACCAGTCAAACATAACAAAATGCTGGCCCTTTTTCAGGCATCTTTAAACAACTCGAACAGGAATGTTGCACTAAATAAGACATAATCTGCAAAAGGACTGACCCTGCTACATGTCTTGGTATATTCTTTTCCTTCTTGTATCTGTCATCTGGATGATTCTCAAATGTAGTAACTCAAATTTGACTCTTTCATTATCATAACATGTGTCTGTACATTAAAAAAAATAACCTTTGCATTCAGTGGAAAATTCCATAACACTCCCAAATTAGTCCTGGCTATTTACAGGCACAGGCTGTGGCGCAGTGCCTGAGCTGATCTAATACACACAAGTTAATCATCATGCAAAGAAAAATAAACACACAAGTTAATCATCATGCAAAGAAAGAAAATAAACACACAAGTTAATAATCATGCAAAGAAAAATAAACACACAAGTAAATAATCATGTAAAGAAAATAAACACACAAGTTAATCATCATGCAAAGAAAATAAACACACAAGTTAATCATCATGCAAAGAAAATAAACACATAAGTTAATCATCATGCAAAGAAAATAAACACATAAGTTAATCATCATGCAAAGAAAATAAACACACAAGTTAATCATCATGCAAAGGAAATAAACACACAAGTTAATCATCATCAAAGAAAATAAACACACAAGTTAATCATCATGTAAAAGAAATAAACGCACAAGTTAATCATCACGCAAAGAAAATAAACACACAAGTTAACCATCATGTAAAGAAACTAAAGACATTCACTGACAGGCCACAAGTACCTCTTTGGAAGCCTTCTCGGATTCAGATACACTCCGCATCCGTTGCAGTTTCTCCCCTTCTCCCCCTGACAACATTCGCTTCACCTGAGGTCTCTCTCCCCGCCCAGATCCAACGCGCACGAACTCGTTGATGTCAGCTGTAAGGAAAAACAAAAATGTCAAATGCTGTGAAAAATGTGAGAATTGTGTACAGCCTTTACAGCATCAGTAAATATGCAGTTTCTCAGAGAAATGGTCTAGTTCAACGCATGTATGAAAACAAATTGAAATACTGCAGATAGTTTACATGTCTTGTTCATTGCCAGCGATATAAAAAATGACAGTTTCTCTGAGAAATGGTCTAGTTCAACGCATGTATGAAAACAAATTGAAATTACTGCAGATAGTTTACATGTCCAGTTCATTGCCAGCGATATAAAAAATGAGATACAAGCACTTTTGTCCAGCTAACAACACATACACAAGTTCAAATCAGTACATACAAAAAACCTGTCCCAAATACACACATGTAAAATCATGTGCATGTGCACATCCTATGGAATAGGTACATACAGAGGAAAATACAATAATTTTTACCAGCACTTGCATGCACACACACACACACACACACACACACACACACACACACACACACACTCTCTCTCTCCATGGGTGGGTTAAAAAGCATTTTTATTTGCTTATCTCATTATCGTGGTAAAGTACAATTTCATTTCATTCAATTTAATTTGTTCTCTCTCTCTCTCTCTCTCTCTCTCTCTCTCTCTCTGTCTCATATGGATCTTATTTTTAGCTAAGACTGAATGAAAAACATGGATTTCACCTTTACCTGTCTGATAAAAAAAAACCCATGGATTTCACTTTTACCTGAGACTGTATTGAGATTTTCCATCTGAAAAAAATCAACCCCCCCCCCCCCTCCCCCCCAAATCTTGTTTGAGTCCTTGACGTTTCAATACCAATTAGTCAAGTGGTCCTTGTGACTCAAAACATTGTGGTCAAGATCAGTTCAGCTGAGTGGTTGATTTAATGTCTTTTCATTGCCAGATGATATTAGACATTTGTGGTTGAGAGTAACAAGGTGGGACTTCATCAGGGCTGGAGAGAAGTGATTTTTTATAATGTGCCATCCATGCTAGTGATACAAAAATTCCTCTAACCTGCCAAAGTATTTGCTAAACTGATATCTGAAAGACATTACTATTTCTTTTACTTTTTTTTGTCCCCCTCCCCCTTCCCCAAAGGTAACATGGTTCAAAACCAAAGGCAAAATGAGTTCAACAGATTTTCAGAATATTCCAGCCTAGCAGGGGTTTTTTTTTTTTTCTTTTTTCTTTTTTTTTTTTTTTTTTTTTTGCACTAAACTGAGCTACTGTTAGAATAATGATTCTTTCTCTCATTCAGATGACAACACCATGTATGGTATATTTCTTGCTATACAACTCTTTCCCCCTCTTCCTGTGTTTGCATGCTGTTTTGAAACTTCATTTTTTTTTTTCAAGTTTGTAGAGATACTTCTTATCATCATACTGGAGTGTACTTGGGAAAGTGACAGATATACATTTCAAATCAGAATGAAAGCACCGAGTTTTTCACAAGTTGTCAGAGAAATGATTTGTACAGACAGCAACATTTTTTAACTGTTTTACAGGCTATCAAATTTTGAAAGCCAATTGCACACCTGGCATTTGCAATCACCTCATGCAATTGAGCAACTGAATTTGTCGAGCTCTTGTTCATACTTTTCAAGTCCACTGGAGTGGCAACACAATGCATATGACTTTTTACTTTTTTTTTTTTTTGTACAGTAGAGATGAAATATGATTTGACTGTGCTAGCTATGGCAGGAGCTGAATGGACTATGATCACTTACAGTGTTCTGTTTCAAGGGACTTAGAGCCGGAGGCATTGCCTTTCTGGGGGGGAAGTATCACCTTGTAGGAAATAATCACACAGCAGATGGGTGGAGATGGTCTTTTATCTTCTGAGTGTACTCCTAATGCTCAGTTGTTCATCCATGAAGACAAGATCACATGTTTTTTGGTGTAAATTCCTTAAATCATGAATACCTCAGAACCTACATAGTTGTGTGTATACATCGCTGAAGTCACAAAAATTAATGTATTCTATTCATTACAATCATGTTGAACTGAGAAGCCCATATTTTTTCCTAAAACTGGTATTTCGACCGAATTAATCTTGGCGCGCCATTTTGAATTGTTCGACGAACAACCGTAAAATAATTCTTGATTTCACAAAAAGTATGAGAGAATCCAAAGAATCCATGAATGCGCATTGAAAGTAAAGTCCATAAGCTCTCATTTCGTATATATCGCATGGCTATGATCTTTTCTGTACAAGCATGCGACTATACGAAATGACTGACGGCGCCGGTCTCTTGAGCGAGTCGCCTTCTTTGTTCATTGTCGGCGTTCTGATCTAAATTGTTGTTTTATGAAATTCGGACTTTCCTATCGAAATCTTTTTAATAACTTCGTTTCTATGGTAGAAGCAACCGAAAATATATAAAAATTATCATCCGATTAACCATTCAACACGGAATAACATTTTATCGAAAGTCGTGTTAAAAGCACATGGCGACGGCCATGTGACGATAAGGCAAGTTGTGTTTTCCATCAAATTTTAAACGCAAAGTTCTCCACTTAGACGGCATCTTGGATAATGAAATTTCATTACAAAATTATTTTCACGCAGTTTGCTTTTTGTCATCGAATAAGAAAACGGGAAATATGACGTAAACCCGTTAAAAGTGGTTTCATTCTCGACTTTAATTGCCAATAACTTTACACAGCCACAAAATTGTCAAATATGATTGATTGATTTTATTTTATTCTTTGGGTTCTGAGGTTTTCATCGATGTCTAATATGTTTGGATACTTTGACTGTACGGCGAGCTAGACAACGCAGAAGCTGCGACAGATAGCACAAATTTTATCATTTGCTGTCTCGCGAGGCTCACTTTGCCTGCGGCGCTGCCCCTTACCCCTCCACACCATCACACTTTCATCACTGAACAAGATATACATTCATTAATCATTCACAGTATTGTGCAGTCTTGCCAGACGCAAGTTTCTCCTGAGCCTTCTGTTTTCTTCCTCGTCACCATCTTTTCCCCCGGTTCTTTTGAAATCTACTCAATGAAGTTTCCCTTGTACAGTACACCAAACATAATTTAAACCAGTTGCAGGGTAAGAATAACCAGTGACTTCTCTTAAAGTCATTTTGCAATCTGCAACTGCAAGCACAGAAAGGATTTGATCTGATTGGTAATATTTTAGATCAAGGATCACTCCATGAATTTTGATTCTGGCTTTCCATTGATCCAGTTAGGAAAAATCAATTAAGAACCTTTGAATACGAAACTGTGAGAGTGTTTTTGAACCTTTGAATAGGAAATTGTGAAAGTGTTTTAGAGTTCTGAAACACTCATAATTTCCTATCCAGCTGGCCTTCACTAAGTAATTAATTATTTTGTTTTCATTGAGATCCTTACTTTCATTTTCCCACAATCACAATCATAAGAAGACGATCTCTGAAAATTAGATCTACATGCTGACATCTGCATTTCCCATTTACTGACTGCATTTTTACTTCCCTTTCCAGAGCTTGTACCACAGGTAGCGACAAGAAACAGACATCAATGACGAAAATTGCAAGATGACTGCAAGTTCAGCCTACACCTGTCATGATACACTTAACAATGGTTTGGCACAAGGCTGCACCTGAGACTGATTAAAAAAAAAAACATCAACAGCCTTATTTTTATGTCACACTGACTGAAACATGCATTTCATTTTCACCTGCGAGTGATTAACACATGAGTCTTTCTTTTCTTTGAGTGGTTTGAATGAATGAGACAGGAGTGGGAACAGGGGACACTGAAAACTGGGACAAAAGTGCAAAAGGATATGCTGTGCAAAAAAACATTCCAGGGGCACATATGTACAGAACAAATAAACACAGAGACAAAAAAGCTGGCTTCAAATGCAGACAAAAATCGATCAATTTAACCTGCCACAAATGTGAAGGACAGACGGTCAAAGCATGACACAAAATGATGGACTTGGATGCTTGAGTTCCAGTCTTAAAGAGCCCTGCAGTGTGATTCTGCTGTATGAATGGAGACACAGAAATCAGGGGTCTGGCTCTACAGTCCACACTGCACACCTCAGTGCCTGAAAGTACAGTAGTGCCCTTACAGCACGACATGCACACGTGCTTGCCAGAAGGAAGAGAACGGAGGGTAGCTTCCTCAGTCCACTTCACATGAATCGGGGGGATCATTTACATAATAAGGGATACAGATTTTATCCAAGGTTTAAAAGACAGAACACAACAACATAACAAAACAATGGAAAGCACAAAAAGGGAAAGAAATGAGAGGAAATGGGAACAAACGCCAAAGTTAAAACATGGGAAAAAGGCACAACAGTGAAAAGCAAAACTAATCACAAAGGAAAAAAAAACACAAGATGTAAAAGTGACCTTCTTCCTCGTCTTCGGTATCTGAATGCGGTAAAAAAAGAGAAAGCAGCACTACTTCTTCATTACGTATATCATAAAAGCAATATGAACATTGAACCATAACACACACGATCATTTCAAAAGGTAAGGAAATCAAGAATATTTTCAATAATTTTCCCCTATCTCCTGAACCTGTGCTTACAAAGCTGGTACAGGGCAGTGCCGCCAGTGACTTCATATTAACCCCTTGAACGCTGAATCCTAATGAAAGCAGATCACTGTATGCAGAGTCGATGGAGACTAACTGTTCATATTAACTCCTTGAATGCTGAATGTTAATGAAAGCAGAGAATTATGTGCTGAGGCATTGTAGACCAATGGTTCACATTGACACCTTGAATGCTAAATCTTAATGAAAGCAGATCAGTGTTCACAGAGCTGATGGAGACTTATTTTCACTTGTGTAGACTTGTGGCATTCCTTTTCATAAATAATCACAACAAACTTGTCCTGTCTGATGTGAACGAAACAGACAATGAGAATTGGTCAGTTGATCTGTCCTGCCTCATCTCATTAAAAAGACAATACAATCTCTCACTGCTGGGCATACTCATCATCCACAGTCAAAGGGTTAAGAGACAATTAGAAGAAACACTTCCTGCTATTCTTTAGAAATAAAAGCCAACATCACACTGAAATAAAAAAAATTAAAAAACAAGATCATCATTATTTGTCATACGCAATGCGTCACTTCAATCAGAATTATAATTTTGACATGTTTATTAAAAAATGACATTATAATAGTGATTTGAAAAACAATCGTGATGCTTTTTAATGATACCAAACAACATAAAGTTATAATGCTATCTAATACTTTTGTTGACCTTGCATGTTTAGCATGAAAAAGGTTTTAGAATAAACAAAAAAATATTTGGTATGTTAACTGAGTGTTCACTGTTTTTTACATTTAACAACTTATATCAAATTTAACAACTTATTTCAAACTTACTCTTGCATAAAATTGATCATAAAAAATGCCACATGGATCTATCAAATAACAGAGATAAAATGCAATAACTAAATCATGTTATTGTTTTTGTGAAGAAATACCTTGTCCCTTTACACAGAAACAAAAACAACAACAAAAGTACACACACACACACACACACACACACTGACTGACTGAAACCATTTACTGTCAGATTAACATAGTGTTGTACTGAACGAGTGTCAGTACACACACACACACACACACACACACACACAAAACTGACCTTCATCTTCATCCACCTCTGCATGTTTGTCTGGAAGCACGACCACACTATTCTTATGGATCTTCACCAGAAAACCAGATTCCTACTTGGCATGAAACAATGTTATATCATTATGAACCCCAAAGTGAAAAGCAAGGGAGCTTACCATGCCTCCTACACCTGAACAAGATTGCCTGAGTAATCATCCTTGACACTTTGCCATTTCTGTTAGTGAGTTGTCAAGTCAGTTTCTATACCTTCCCCAGCAATAAAATGGTTAGGTGACAGGGCATCCTAGTGTTCAGATAAGCAGGTACTTTGTAAAACCACTTTTAGCAGAAAATTTCCTTTTTTTCTTAAACAAATGCCAGGATAATAAAAAGGATGTGGGAAGAAGACGCTCACCTTCAACACCGGAGGTTGTGAACCCCCACCAGACAGGTCTTTGGAAATCTCCAAATCCTTCAATGTGTTACCAATAGCCTGAAAGAGCTCTAAGCTGAGGTTTGTCTCCCTCAGCAGAGCTGGGGATGGAAAGTTTAATCCCCCTTCTCCCTCTAGTAAAATGCAAGAGACAACTAGCAAAAATTGCACAGAAATATTAGGCAACAATGCAGAAATGCAACACAGCAAAGATATATGAAACAAAACAACAACACGAGTGTACACACTAAAACTAGGAAAGGAAGGGGATCGCAAACTGTAAAGTCAAACAACAAGGGTGTGTTGATGTCTGAGCAACCACAATCATCTTGAAACAAACTCACAAGATCTCCTATGTCTGTAGAATCTTCCAGTGATAGCCTGAAATGTGGTGAAAGCTTGACAGCGTCCAGAGTTGTAGTATTTTCACCTGTCAGTGAAACAACAGGGTACGCACAACAGTTCACTCAATGACAGCACCTTTGACCAGTGGACTCTGCAGTCATGAAATACAGGCTGGCAAACCAATGGGAACGCTTACAGGAAGGTTCTGTTGAGTCCAGTGACCATTAAACAATGGCATCTGCCAGGGGGCAGTTGTGTGCCTTGACATCTTAATGGAATGCCCTGTATACATGCCTACACCCTATGTCAACACAGTGCAGGTTTCCAAGGGTAGTGGCAGGATTGCTCCCAGCTAGCTGCTCGGCAGTTGGAGACGATACTTCTCTGGGTCCCACTGGCACCTTTGTGTCTTATTCTTTTCTTTAGGGTGGTGGATCCTCTTCATACAACCATGACCTTTTCCATGCAAGAAGGATGGAATGCTCTCTCTCTATCTTGAGAGTAATCACTCGTATGTAGCTGATATGGACGGAAAGAAGAAGGGACATGGGAACCATGTACCATCTGCTAGACGTAAGCCGGTACAATACGTCTCGTTTCACAGAGATGGGAATGAAAATATTCTCAAGAAAAGTGATGCAAGATTGATCCAGTTCTTGCACCACTTCAGATGGAAGATCAGGCCTAACTGGCACTTTTCTCTGGTAACTTTGCTCAGAATTGCCAGAATGAGGGGAAAGGGAGGAAATGCCCACACCAACATCCCCTACCATGAAAATGACATCTTTATCGTATCTCAGGAACAAGTTAAAAGGCAGTGCAGCAAGGAGCGCTGGCTGTCTTGTTCACCAAAAACCAGTGAACTGTCCCGGAGACTTACAATCAAAAGATTAACGCACAATCAATTTGCAAACGCTCCTCCATGTCGTGACTGTCCAGTATTCACATGCATTGCATGGCTCTCAGGGGAAGTATTGTCTGCAGAAGAGCAGTCTCAGAGTTGTCCGAACCACGGCACCACTTTAGGTTTGAACAACAGATGCAAGAGCTATTCTCAGCCAGTGATGTGGCACATGCTGCTATGGGAATACATAGGCAATGATGGGACTCCCGGCTGGAGGTCGTGGGTTCGAATCCATCAAAGTCATGTGGGTTTTTCTGCCCCGACCGGCTCCTACCCAGAGTGAGTTTGCTGCGGACTCAGTTGGGAAGACTGGGACCACACAGTCGAGTTTCATCCACTTAATGGATGCGTTTCTGAGAGTGTTGCTCAAATTCCTGACCAACACTGCAGGTGCCTGTATCTCTCGGGCCTGGGTTGACGCCGGGATATATTATGAAAGAAGCGTAGAGTACAGCCCTGTCATGTAGTCTCAGACCGAAATGGAAATCCGTAGCATCATCTTAATCATCATCCTCATTCTCATCGATCAGCATTAAAAAAAATGTCTCAGTTCTGTGGCCCTTCATGCCCTGCTCTCATGGTGACCTCAATTTCGATGTCCTCTCCACGTCTGTGGCCTTGGTTTGGTTCCGTTCGGGGTCACCGGTATCGGCGAGTCCATGGGGGCTGTCGTTGGACGGACGTGGTGGCGCCCCTCCGAGGGGAGAGCTCACTCACGCCGGCTCCGCGACTAAGCAATTATTGTCGTCAGTAGGGGGCTTAGTAGGTGGTGTCCTGCGTATGTTAGATCAGAACAGGCTCCACTGAACAATAGCTCTCTTGTGGGGATCCACTGTGTTGAAAATGAAGTCAAACAGGGAGAAAGCAAACTCAGAACAAGTTTCCTTCCTGAATGGACAGCAGGAAGCTGGAATCTGTTACTAGTACAATCCTTGTATGGGGATACGAAATATGGTTAGCTCCCTTGCTCAACCTTCCCCCCTCCCTCTCCCTCCCTTAAATTCGAGGTTCTTGAAATAAGGCATTTGTCTGGAGAAGTAAACATGACAAAAATGCAAAGATACCCTTTCAATACATCATAAACATGAAAAATAAACATTAAGTCTTACTATACGATTCTCACAACTTGCATCATGCTACCAAGGTTTTTAAGACTTTAAGATCATGCTAGATTCATACACTTCAAAAAGGCAGAATGGCAGCTTATATCAAAAACAGTAACAAAAATGAAGGTCAATGCCACAAACACATCCATACAGTCGCAAACATTCACACAATGATCTTCAAGTACCATACCTATTTTCTTTCACATGAATATGTGTGCATGCATGAGAGAGCGCGCGTGTGCGCGTGCACACACACACATGTGCACACTCATACTCACACTTACTCTCACACACACCACACACACACACACACACACTGACTGACTGACTGAAACCAATTTATTGTCAGATTAACTCAAAGTTGTACTGACACACACACACACCAACACACACACACACACACACACACACACACACACCACGCATACTCATACGCATACTCCATTCAAACACACACACACCCACACACACACACATGCACACACACGTATGCATACTCATACGCATACTCACACACAACACACACACACACACACACACACACACGTTACGTACATACTCATACACACACTCATTCAAACACACACCCACACACACATGCCCTTTACCTGGTTCTGGACCAGCTGATAATAGATTCCCTGCTTCTCCATCAGCTGATCATGGGTGCCGTTCTCAAACACCTGCCCGTCCTTCAAACTGATGATCGTGTCTGCGGTCTTGATGGTAGACAAGCGATGAGCAATCACGATGGTTTGTCCTGCCCTGTCGTGCCTGTCATGATGAAACACGCATGGAACACAGTACATACTCAACTTATCAGCAACAGAAACAGCCTCTTCGTGAGTATAAATTGTTCACGATGTTGGCATTTCAACTGAGAGGTCTCCAGCATAGCTGGCAGCTCTTTAGTCGGCACTACCCAGGTTGAGGCAGCCCTTTGTGTAAACAGTGTGGACTGTAAAGCGTTTAGAGCTTGGTTTCTAGCTGAGACAACAGGCGCTAATATAAACATTCATTATAATAATAATGATAATAGCTACAAAATCTAACACTGTGTTCTTTCC
>JADBJO010022002.1:0-20000 GCA_016801955.1 Conus betulinus
CATAATACAAATTAGCACCTTCCACTGCCGTTTTACAAACAGAATGATGAAGACGGGAATCAAATGTAGCCGTAATGCCACAAACCATTAGAATGTAAGTATCGTGCTAACGACAGCATAGGTTTACACAACATTTTATAGACATTGAAAAACGAAGAAACGAACAATCAGGTATCACCTATTCAGCGGTACCACACCCAACAATGAC
This sequence comes from Conus betulinus, assembly GCA_016801955.1. Taxonomy (NCBI): domain Eukaryota; kingdom Metazoa; phylum Mollusca; class Gastropoda; order Neogastropoda; family Conidae; genus Conus; species Conus betulinus. Next base: position 209 of record JADBJO010022002.1, read on the forward strand.
CAACCCAAGATGACCATCAAGGACACATTTCTACGAAGAACCAGAACACTCCTCCAGGCGCAGGGCACCACTGTCTGAAAAGCTAATCGTACTCGGGGAACCTCAACCGCCAGAGTGGGTGGGGGACCGACCACAAGACCCAGGAAGGGATCATTGGGAGACATGGGGTACTGGCAGTTTTTGCAAACAACAGCAAATGGCCTCCTGCTTCTCAAGATGTGCTCGATGACGACCTCGTCGTATCACCAACACTCTGTCCGTTCCCCTCCCTACCCGCAACAAGACATCATGGATGCAGCCACGCTCCAATCGATTGGCATCTGATTGATTATGTCATCACCAGGAAGAGAGATGTGCGAGACGTGAGAGTGACGAAGGCCATGTGTGGTGCCGACTGCTGGACTGATCATCGCCTCATCATGTCAAAGTTTAAACTCTGCATCCTGCCCATGCAAAGACCCCAAGGTCAGAAGACTGCCAAGCGGTTCAACGTCTCCAAGCTCAAGGATAGTAAAGTTGCAGAAGATATCTCCAATGACCTAGATGGCAGGCTGCCTCAAGACACGAGAGCATGACCACAGCAGCATTAAGAGCAGTGGGAGGCCTTCAGAGAGGGTAGTCCACTCTACTGCCCTCGAACACCTTGGACCAGCAACTCGTAGAAACCAAGACTGGTTTTGATGAGAATGACGCAGAAGTGCAGACCACTGCTGTCAGAGAAACACCAGCTGTTCAGAGCGCCACCAGAATGACCCCATCATCACAAGCTAAGAATGATTGCATCACCAGGGCACAAACAAAAAGTGCAGAAGAGTGCTTCGTGAATGCAGGATGCCTGGTTCTGCAGATAGCCGACCGAAATCCAGGGCTACACAGACAGTCATGACACCAAGCGTTTCTATGGACGCTCTGAAGGCTGTGTATGGATCCCAGTCCTCCAGCTCCTCCCCCCTCCTCAATGCAGATGGGACCAGCTGCTGACAGAAAAAGAAGCGATTCTGGAAGACGGCTGAACACTTTAACCAGGTTCTCAACCACCCTGCCTTAATCAACGACGAGGCCATTGCACGCCTACCTCAAGTGGAGTTCAGACAAGACCTTGACCCACCCCCCCCCCCCCCTACTCACACACACAAAGAAGAAGAAGAAGTCAGAAAGGCAATCAAATAACTTTCCTGTGGCAAAGCGCCAGGATCTAATGCAATCCGCATCCCTGCCGAAGTTTACAAATCAGGAGGCCCCATCCATGACACAGAAGCTGACGCAGCTCTTCCAGTCCATTTGGAATGAAGAGAGGGTCCCCACAACAGTTGAAAGATGCCAACATTCTCCACATCTACAAGAGAAAAGGTCTTGTCCATAGCTGGGAAGATCTTGGCTCATGTCCTGCTCAACCGCCTTCTACTACACCTTAGTGGGGTCTCCTCCCAGAAAGCCAGTGTGGGCTTTCGAGGAGAACGTGGAACTGCAGACATGATATTTGCTGCATGACAGCTCCAGTAAAAGTACCAAGAGCAGCAAAGCGATCTGTTCGTGACCTTTGTCGATCTGACCAAGGCCTTTGATACGGTCAGCAGAGATGGCTTGTGAAGATCATGGAAAATCTGGCTGTCCAGCAGGTCATTACGATCGTCCGACAGTTCCAAGATGGCATGATGGTGAAAGTACTGGATGATGGAGACAAGTCAGAAGCCTTTCCAGTGACACAAACGGCGTAAAGCAAGGCTGCGTTCTCGCCCCTACACTCTTAAGCACGGTCTTCTCCGCCATACTGACTGATGCCTTCCGTGACTGCCAGGGTGGTATACACGTCACGTCATCAGGGACTTCTTGTTTTGCTGATGACTGCGCCCTCAATGTCCAGCACAGAGCAGATGATACAGCACGAAGTGGACTGCCTCTCACGAGCCTTGCGACAACTTTGGTCTCACCATCAGCACCAAAAAGACCGAAGTGATGTATCAGCCTGCGCCAGGTAAACCCTACCAGGAACCACACATCATGGTAAAGGGGCAGAACTTACAGGCAGTTGACAACTTCACCTATCTGGGCAGCACACTCTCACGAGCTGTGAACATTGACGCAGAGGTCAGGAACAGGATTGCCAAAGCCAGCTCTGTGTTGGGAGACTCCGTGAAAATGTCTGGGAGCGGAGAGGACTAAGCCTTACCACCAAGCTGAAGGTCTACCATGCAGTGGTACTAACCACTCTCCTCTATGCCAGTGAGACCTACGCCAAACAGCTCAACCATTTTCACCTCAGCTGTCTCCGCAGACTCTACACATCAAGTGGCAGGACAAAGTCCCAGACACTGAGGTCTTGGAAAGGGCGAGCATCCCCAGCATCTACACTCTCCTTCAGAAATCCCGAGCCAGATGGGCTGGCACATCATCAGAATGCCAGATAGTCGACTGCCCGAAACAACTGCTGTATGGAGAACTGAGTCAAGGCAAGCGCAAAGATGGGATGGGGAAAGGAAGAAACGCTTAAAGGACTGCCTCAAAGTCCCTCAAAGGCCTGAACATCAACCTCAACACCTGGGAGTTGCTTTCCCTGCAGCGCCAAGCCTGGCGAAGCAGCAGCATCACAAAGGGTGCATGTACATCAGAGAAGAGACGCGCAGTAGAAGCTGAGAGAAAGCGAGCCACGCGCAAGGCCAGGGCTACCTCCACCTCCACTGTAGCACCCACCACCCACATGTGTCCCACATGTGGGCGTTCCGTCAGGGCCCGGACTGGCCTCACCAGCCACCTGCAGACTCACACTCAGCGATCTTCCATCTGAGATTGATTCATGGTCATGTTCGAATCAAAAGACGAACAACCACAAACATCTCCTCAAATGGGCGGGCGCATACATCCAAATTGTTCGTTCTTCAACATTCTTCATGGATCAGTGATACAATCTGGTGTTCTTTTTAATATTGGTGTCATACTCTCCGCGTACACATTTCAAATCTGCAACGCATTACAAATGTCAACGGTAATCAAAGTAACTGCGAAGGTATTTGTTTGTATCTGGGAATTGTTGCAACTAAAACGTTTAGTGCAACTGTGAGCAAAGTAATCGCACAAAACTGTTTTTCGGCAACAATGGACAATGGAAACGAATAATATCGCCGAAATAGGGAAATATTGCGAAACAAAGCATAAGATCACACGAGGATGAAAAGAAAAGTGTGTTGATCCACATAACATAGTGTGCATGAATCGACCTTTACGGTCACCACTGAAGGAAGTTAGGCAGTGGAAATGAATTATTACAAGTGCACCACAGTTTTTCGTTATATGAACTTCAGATTGACTATAAAATACTTATAGAGTAAATTACACGAACACGACTGCACATTTCATTCTATCTTGTCATTGAAAAGAACCTAATAAAAACAAAAAAAAAAAAATCATGTTATAGCAAAAACACCACAGAGAGAGAGAGGAGAGAGAGAGAGAGAGAGAGAGAGAGAGAGGAGAGAGAGGAGAGAGAGACAGGAGACAGACAGACAGACAGACAGACAGAGACAGACCGGAAACCGATTAGTGCATGGCGCGGCGCGCGCACGCGTGTGTGTGTGTGGTGTGTGTAGTGTGTGTGTGATTTGTGGTGTGTGTGTGTGTGTGTGTGTGTGTGGTGGCGTGCGTGGCGTGGTGCGTGACCCCGTGCGCGCGCGCGTGTGTGTGTGGTGAGTGCTGCGTGTCGTGCGTGTGTTGTGGTGTGTGTGTGTGTGTGGTGGCTGTTGTGTGTGTGTTGTGTGTGTGTGTGTGGTGTGGTGTGTGTGGATGAGTGTGTGAGTGTGTGTGAGAGGAGTGCAGTGTTGAGTGAGGTGCGAGTGAGACGAGAGTGAGTGGAGAGAGGCTGGGCGAGCGTTCGTGCGCGTGAGCGTTCGCGCGTGCGTGGGAGCGAGTGGGAGTGTGTGTGTGTGAGTGAGAGAGGAGAGATGAGAGCAAATCAATCTATCACCAGCAGACGGAGATCGATAAATGAGTTGCAGTTCAGCAGGCCACCTCTCAGACCGGTTAACGGCAAAAAAAAGTCAGTGACCACGGACGTTATTTGACCAAGAAGCGCCGGTTCCGAAACACGTACTTGGACAAGGACAAACGTCTGTCATGCTATATTGAACTCTGGTCCTTTGCATCAAATGTTGGCTTTGGCACGATATAAACTCACATTTGTCACGTATGACACTGAGATATTCTGTGAATTGAAATGCGACATCTCCTTTGCATTTGGTTATTTGAAAACGCACAACTTGGAAAGATTGTTACAGAGAGTTTAAATTCACACTCATGTCCGGTCTCTCGGGTGAAGCTTCAGCATGGAGGTAGCCTGTTGTGTACCTTCAACAGTGAGTTTCTTTTATGGCAGGGTGTTCAAGCACGCAGCCAAATCAGAAATTCTCATGGACGCGGTTCTGTATTTTAGTACTAGTGTTAGGTCTGCCTGCGGTACTGTCTTGAGCCAGAAAAAACAACATTCATACTGGTCCAAGTTCTAACTGCATCACATGGGGATGGCCTGTTCTGTCTCTGTTCCCTATCTGAAAGTTGTATAGAGACTTCAGAGTTTTTTTCGACATACAAAAAGTCATTGGTGCTCTTTTGTTTTGTTCCTAACCCCTTTGTCTGAAAGTACACTACTTACCGCCATATTGACGATATTGCAAAATGCATGTGCCTCCGGACAGGTAAGAAGCTATTTAGGTATGGCGTAACTCTCGCATTCTATAAGCGTCATATCATCCTTTCATAAACAGAAGACAGGTTGTGTCTGAAGAGTATTTATCAACATTTCTCATGCCTGTTGAACGGGGTGTTTTCCAGGGATCCCTACTGGATCCTGCTCTATTATCTGTTTACACCAATAATCTCCCCTTTTCACTTGAAAAGCTCTTGTGAAGTCTTTCCTGGTGACACTACACTTCCTTATAAAGATAAAAAACCGAAATGAACACACACATATATTTGCAAAATGATCTTGGTAGGCCTGTTATCTACACTAAAGTAAACCATTTCGCAATTTTCCCCAGTAAAAACTAGGTTTATGTTAATTACAAGTAGGCTAGAAGACAGAGAAACGAATCGATACGAAACGAAATTTTATTTATCCAGGGCAATGAGATCAGCAAGTTGCATATTTGTTTTCCACCCAGCCCCTGGAAAAAAAAAAGGAAAAAAACAAAACAAAAACAAAAAAACAAAAAAAAAAGAAAAAAAAAAGAAAAAGAAAAAGAAAAACATGCAAGTCAGTATTGCAACAACAGCGAAAAAGGTGAATACACAAATCAATAATTAGACTATCAAAAAGGACTAATACTACAAAACGCTGCTAAGAGAATCTTGCATGCGGTACCCACGGCGCGCTCGCACACACACACACACACACATACACACACACACATCCGCGCGCGCGCGCGCGCGCGCGCACGCACGCACGCACAGCACGCACCGCACGCACGCACACACAACACACACCCATACACACATACACATTTACGCGCGCAAGCACATAATGATGGTAGGGACGGAGTTGGGGGCAATTTGTCTACTGACAACAGATTTAAAGAAAGAACTAGAAATAAAGAAGTAGATAAAGAGAAACAAGAAGAAGACGAAAAAGAAGAAGAAGAAGAATTAAGAAGAAGAAGAAGAAGAAGGAGAAGAGGAGGAAGAGAAGAAGAAGAAGAAGAAGACAAGAAAGTGAAACGAAATCAAAAAAGAAAAAGGCTAAACAACCGCACACATATGCGGACATACACGTGCACAAATTCGCGTGCCAGCGCATGCGTCATATAACCCCCCCCCCCCAACACACACCACACACACACCACGGACACACACAACCCCCACTCTATCTCTCTCTCGTCCTCTCTCTCTCTCTTCCTCTCTTTCTCTCTCTTTCTCTCTCCCTCCTCTCTCTTCTCTCGCGTCTTCAACGATACATCCTCTTCCCTCGTGTGGGCTGTCGCTCCCCACTCCTCCTCCTCCTCTCCCTTCTCCCTCTTCCTTCTCTCTCTCAAGCGCCTCCTTCTCCTCTCTCGATTTCTCTCTCTCAGGTTTCACGAATTAATGCTTGAAGATCAAACAGATTGACTAGAATATGTCTGACTTATTAATAAAAAGGCCTTCGGGCGTTTCATATTCAGTAAGTTTTTGATTTTTGAGAGCTAGATTTTTAAAAAAAAAAATTATGAGATACATGTGGTGCTTATACAATTGATATGGGTGGTGATACCCCAAGTGACGATTAATGTCCTAAGGGTGACTCTCAAAAGCTTATGAGTGCTTACTTTCTTCAAGTTGTCCTTCACTGATGGTAAATGGTGGGCATGCCTAAGGTAATTTTATCTTTTGTGTCGCGAAGCTATAATTATATATTTTCGTTTTCTGTTCGTTTAAGGTTATGTATTAGTTTAGTCCAGTCCGCTAACTGATCAATATTCTCTTCAATTTAATGAATGGTAGATTTAGGTCAGCGTGCTTAGAGCGGATAGATGTATCATCGGCAAAGAGGCCGCATGACCAATTGGCCATCATATATATATATATATTATATATTATATATATATATCTATATATTATATATATATATATATATATATTGAATTATAAAACAAGCTTGCTCTTATGTCTCAGATTATAGAAATGGGGGTGATGAGCTTTCTCCCATTGGAGATGGTCTCCCGCTTTGGAGACTATAAGCTTGCTGAAGGTTCATTTTGAGAAGCATTCATTTATTCCCCATTCACCCACTCAAGCAATAATACTGTTAGTTAGGGCAGAATCATCTACCACTGCAGATATGAAGGCTTATCACCCCCTATTTCTATAATCTGAGACTAAGAGCAAGCTTTGTTTATAATTCAATATTTCTTGCAGTCATGGCAAACACCTAGCTGCTCTGTAAGTTGCTGGAATGTGCTCGGTACTTATCCTTGGAATTTATTATTTCATTATATATATATATATATATATATATATATATATATATATATTATAATATAATATATATATATATATATATATAACGACAGATTCATTCACATACAGTAAGAAAAAGAAGAGGACGAAGTGCTGATCCTTGTGACACACCAATTGTAGTGGTAAGAATCTGGACTGTTTGTTACATAGGGAAACTGATGTTGACGACTGGAGAGAAAGATTTTTATGAAAGAAAGGACGTGAGTGGACAATGTGTAGACTGTCACTTTTCTCAGTAATAAATTGTGATCAAAGCGTGTGCAAAGTCAATGAATGATACCCCAGTGAAATTTAAGTCATCATGTTTTCTAACCATTGATGAACAAAATGGTATCAGTGCAGTATGACAAGAGTGGTTACGTCTGAATCCAAATTGGTTAGGATGTAGTAAGTCGTATGCTGTAATATGAGATATAACATATTTATTGATATATTTTTTTTTCTAATGGCTTAGAAAGAAGTGACGAAGGGAATGGGTCTATGATTTGAAGGATATGTGTTTTGCCTCCAGATTTAAAGAGTGGTATTATTTTTGGCTTGCTTGAGAATAGTAGGAAGTAACTTTTATCAACGCCAAATTTATATAAATAAAGATAACAATATTATATATATATAAAAATAACAAGTTTTATAGAAAAAAAATATAATGCCAGTAATGAGAGGAGCACTAAGTTTAAGAATGTTTCCATTCAGATGGCCAGGACTGCAAGTACCTGTCTGTTTCATATGAACAAGGTGAAAATAAACATCATAAATCGTACTGGAAAAAAAATCACTTTAAATGATTTTTTTTAAGGCTAATAAAACTATCAGCAAAAATTTCTTTTGCACTGCACATGCTTTGTCAGAATTCATACGAGTAAGAATGTTTCACCGCTTTCCCAACTGATGTTGGGTTACTGTTAGAGCTATTAAACTAAGTTCTGAACTATCTCTGTTTGAACTGCGCAACATCGATGTGACTTTTGTTTCTTTGCTTCTGATTTAAAAAACAAAAACAAACAGATAATATCGTAACCGTATAGCATTTTGAATATTGTCTGTCAACAAACGGGCTTAGGTTGAATATCTGATCCTTTTAGTTTATAAAGGGGCAAGCTTACGTAGATGTGTATAAACGTTTTATGCCAGATACCGACGCTTGATCAGGATCACTATAATACTAAACATTAGATAGGTGTGTCCTTGTCGAGCTCAATCATGATTGGAAGTAATTCACTTTAAATAATTTTCAAAACGGGGAACGTAAATCTTGGCGTGATAACTTGAATGTCCCAGGCAAGGATGTATTTTGTGCCCTGTTGTTTAACCAAGTTAGCACATACAGGGTGAGTGAGTCACTAACAACCCCCATGTGGAGAACCTAGTTTCGGATACGGTGGTCTTTTTTTGCTGTGCAAAACATGGACGTGTTCTGACGATCAGTGTTTCGATTATGTTGAAAAGCTCGTCCGCATATGTCCGTATGTGTATCAAGTAATATGACTAAATCAGTCATATGTTAGCTTCCATCGATTAATAATATAAGAAAGGTCTATGTGAAGATAACCAAAAAAGACTTGAATGTTGTTTCTGATCTTCAGTGAAGAGCAGTCTATGTGCTCATTATCTTACCATTTGACGTCTAGCTATCCAATAAATGCGCTCACATCATGGTTCTGTATACAAATCCCTAACAAGAACGTTTTTCACTTTCTTATTTTGACTTTGAACCCAAATAGACTCAAGATCAATATAACGATAAAATGAAGATAATGTTTGCCCGTGGGCACAAGAAGATACTTGGAAGTAATTCTTGCCATGAACAAAAGTCTCATAACCTGTCTTGTGCATTGGGGAGCTCTGGTCAGGTCTAATATGGCTGTAACCTGTTTATTAACCATCTTCATCGGTATATATTGGTAGTCTATCAACTCCAGTTACAGTGGAAAAGAAATTGAAACTGCTTTCCAGTTGTTATTACAGCATGAGATGATAACAAACCTTTTCCATTTGTAGGTTAATGATTAAGTGTATAAATCCTAGTCCCTAAACCCATCCGTGGAAAATCAAATGATTTAATGGGCATTTAGCAGACTGAATAATATAGAAGGAGGAAATATCCAGTCCCTCAAATCACAAAATGGCTTTTCCCATTATTTTCCAAATTCAGGGATGGTAAGTGACTATAGCAGAAGCACAAAAACTCAGTGGAGATAAATAAGTGGGAAACTCGAAGAAAAAGCGTACGTTGAGACGAGGGAATACGCACAACAGAGGGACTGGGCACTGCACAAAAGTATTATCAAAAACGAGGTTGGGCCTAGACTTTCTTAATGTTCACTTTGAACTGTCAATATAATGACCAATAACGTCAATGTAATCAACACTAATCAAGAAAGTCCAATCCACAAACAACACAAAAGTTTACTCCTCTCTCTAAGCGCTCTCTCTCCTCTAGCTCCTCTCGCATTGGGACTCTTTGTTTCCTCTCTCTCTCCTCGCACACACACACACACACGGCACCACACACACACATGCAAATGTTTCCGTGAGTGAAACTTCATCGGACGTGTTATGATTTAGCGAAACGTACGAGTCGTAAGCAAAACCAACAAGACTTTCCCAAGAACAACAAGAACAACAACAAAAAGAAACGAAAAGATTAGAGAAGAACGAAGGAGAAGAAGACGAAAGAGAGAAGAAGAAAAGCATATTAACACAAGCTGCAACTGCCAAACAACGGCCACCAGCCTTTGAAAATACCAAACACAACAAAAATGTATAACGGAACCTAAGCTGGATATGAAAAAAATGATCAATGTCGAAGTCCTCAATTGTCAAAAGAACAACATATACTACAATTGTGCAGGACCACACGTCCAAGTGAACATGGTAACGTCGGGTCAAAGCAACAACTTGATGGTACAAAATGAAATCGACTTAGTACCACCTATGAATGTGCTGTGTTCACAATTGTATTATTAAAAACTGACTGGGCTTAACGATTTCACTTCGTCTTTAATATAAATACGCTCCTGAATACGATTAATAGGCGACTACATAGGCGACTGGCAACACCAGGCCAAATGCTGCCTAATCTCTCTCTCTCTCTCTCTCTCTATCTCTTCTCTCTCGCTCGTGTCTCTGTTTTTCCATCAACACACACCCCGCACACACACTCCTCCACCTACGCTCGCTCCTCAAAACATAACACACCACAACTCCCCACCTCTCACTCTCGCTCCAGCGCTCTCCACACCACACACACACAACCCACACCACACAACAACACACGACACACACACACTACAAACCGGGCGCGCTTGAGCCGCGCGCGCGCGTGCGACCAGCACGTACACGCATGTGAGATAAAATTGCTGAAAAGAGTCCAGGTGAAAAAGTACAAACACCGCCCCACTTCGCACCATCCCCCCCTCCCGCCCCAAACCCCCACCCAACTCCCCTCGCCCGAGCCTGACCCCCCCCTTACCCCCCTCCCCCCCACCCCCCCCACCAGATCTGACCCCCCCCCACCCTCCCCACCCCCCCCCCCTCCCCCCCCCACCAACAACACACCACTCATGAGAAACGATTCAACCATCGTGTGGTCAGGTTTTGACTAGTTAGACCTATGTAAGACCAGGAAGGAGCAGGTTCATCAGGCTTTAAACAGTGCCAAATGGGGGTTCCATCACGAGTCCGGGGTACACAAGGTTGGGTAACAGGTAATGAGGTCGGATGAGTGTTTGAACAGGAAGGGGGCGTCTGGGTACTAACCCCACGGGGGGGGGGGGGGTGACCGGCGGGGGGTGTACCTTGAATCCAGGCCCCCCCAGGCCCCCAGTGTTGACCAGGGGGTCTGGGTAGCTTTTGTGGGGGGGTGGAGGAGGGTCGAAGAACCGGTCATTCCTGATAGTCAATGAAAGTAATTCGCATTGGATTAAGTCTTGGTGGACACGGGCAGGGTCTGTGGACATGATTATATGTTACAATTAAGATCTTGGTAGTTGGGGGTAAGAATCGAAGCACAGACACTATATATATTAATGACAATTAAGCTCTTGGTGGTGTTGGGGGTAATAACGAAGACAGGACAACCTAGAGAACTGGTTTTGGGCTCTCTGTGTTTGACCCGTCTTGAGCCGTGAGTAAGAATCACCATGAGGAAACACTACCCATGGACGTATAGGGATATGTATGACTGTCACGGAGTACAGGGAATATGTACTTGGGTAGCTCTTGAGGAATAACCTAATTTGGGTAACATGGTGGGTGCAGGGATGCTATTTGACAGATTGGGAGATTATTTAGGATACGGTGTGCAGAGGAGAACAACTGTCGGCACCACCAGAATGTCATGAGTGGAAATCATTGTTAAGTCTACCTTGCTGGCAGTGGACTGAATTCCGGTGAGAACTTCTTGCGTCCTGCCAAGCATTTGTGCTGATGCTGCTATGTCTGGTAGGGTATTACGCGGTGGTCTAGGACAGTGCACTTGAATCCTGAGGCTAAACTGATTTATCCCCTTATAAATGAGTTGGATATTGTTCTTGGTAAATGGATATTTTAGGAGCGCCAGAAGCGCAATGAAGGCATCCATGTTGTCTTTAAAAGTGGTTTTAAATTCAAAGGGCATGCTACCTTCAAATTCCGGTTGTAGGAAAACCGTACAGTTTATGTTCAATGGTACTGCCTTTTTGCAGGGATTAGTGCGCTCTAAATGCTATATTAGATGCAGTAAAAACTGATGACATAGACTAATTAAACTGTATCCACCATCGACTAGTGACCTGTTCTGAGGCGGCAGTCATTATCCTAAACATGGATGATGAGGGCTTGCCTTTGTTGTTATGCTGGTTGACTCATGAAGGCCTCACTCTAAATGGTGTGTGACATTACCTGGGACACAAACATGTAAACTGTTGTGCGAGGCGCAAACCCAGCCGTTTGGGATCAACGATCGTTTAGTTTTCAGAGTCCACAGTAATGAGAGCAGGGGCCACGTTCGATCATCAGCTGAAGTAGAGTTTAAACTGTCACAAGGCAGAGAGGCTAGGGTTTGGTTTTCCACGGAAGATGGGGACTTCTCCTTGTCCACCTGTTAGGATGTTGGCGTTGTTTGATCGGCAAGGGGCACTTGGGGTGTATTGGTCACATGGTTCACGGCGTTGGACACGTGGAGTAAACACTACTACGACGGGAATGGATGCAGTCGCTAATGAGTGAGTTGAGCAGAATACAGGTTATTGTCACACTGTCAGGTTTGGGCGTATTATGTTTTGCTGGATGCCGAGAGCGAGAGTATGAATTGGGGCAGTTAGGGTTGAGTGATTTTGGTGCCTGTATCAGCTGGGTGAACTATTTCACTGTCCGAGGACCTGTCAACCTGGGAAGAGGGATGTCCACATTCCCACAGACTGTTTGTCCTGCATATGGTAGGGATGAGTTGTTAGTGTGTATCTGGCAGCGTGACGACAGGACTGGCGGGACATAGTTCCTTGATTTATGATGGTCAGGGTCTGGGGAACTAATTTTAAGTGATACGGCGAGATTATGATGTTGTGGTGATTTGGCCCTGTATCTTGTTAGAGTCTTGTTCTTCATTGCTGACTTGGTGTGTTGGCGTGGTCACACGGTTGACTTGTGGTGGGATTTCAGGGTCTTCATTTCAGAGTGGAAGTTTGGCCAAACTGAGATTTTAGAAGGGGGGGGGGGGGGGGACTCTGGGTTGCGTTTTTGAAAAACGTCTATTGAATTCTCTAATTGAGATATGCTGATTTGCACGATCCTTTAATTCCTTGATGTCAACAAATCCTGTATGTCTCTTAAATGATTGTTCCACGCCCGTTCGTTTTTGGGTCGCCGTTTTCGGCGTCTCTCTCAAGGATAGCATTAGTTTTCCATCTCTCGTTGCTCACATGTCTGCTTTGAGCTGTTGGTAACGGTAGTCTGATATGAAGTAGATAGGAGAAGACCACCGGGTTATGTATCTTGCGTGATACAGAGTGTTCGTCTTCGAAGTCGTTTTTGATCTTGTTCCTAGAGGAGTTTGTTTTCTTTATTTTTTTTTTTTTTGTTTTTTTTTTTTTTTTTTTTTTTTTTCTGGTCCCAACCTTCCCTGCGCCCCTCAGAGGCAGGCGTCTGCACCCACGGGCCACTCATCATTTTCCGACAAACGACCACCATACACCAGCCACAAGCCCAGTCGCCAGTCGAACCACCCCGCCAGCCAGCCCCAGCAACCGGCAAGGCAATCCACAGGGAGCAGTCAATGTCAAGGTCATCAAAAGGCAACCCCACTGGATGAGACCCTGCCACTGCTGCTGGCCGAGTCCACTTCGGTGGTGTTTCAGTGGCGCCTGTTCTGATCTAACATACGCAGGACCCCACCTACTAACTACTAAGCCCCCTATGACGACATGATGATTGCTTAGTCAGCGGAGGCAGCCGGCGGTGAGTGAGATCTCCCTCCGGAGGGCAACCGCCACGTCGTCAACCAACCGCCATGCCTCGGACTCGCCGATACGGTGGCCCCGACGGAAACTAAAACCAAACGCCACAGGACGTGGAGGGTGACGGGGAATCGAAATGGAGGTCACATGATGACAGGCATGAGGCAATGAAGGGCCACAGAATTTGAGACATTTTTTTATGCTGATACATGATGACGAATGAGAAATGATGATAGATAAGCTGGATGCTACGGATTGTCATTTAGGTCTGAGACTACATGGACAGACTCACGCTTTCCTTTCATAATATATCCAGGGCGTCGTCAACCAGGCCCGAGAGATACAGGCACCTGCAGTGTTGGTCAGGAAATTTGAGCAACACTCTCATAAAACGCAATCCATTAAGTGGATGAAACTCGACTGTGTGGTCCCTGTCTTCCCCAACTGAAGATCCCCACAGCAACAAACTCAACTTTGGGTAGGAGCTTGGGCAGGGCAGAGAAAAAACAGAACAGACTCTGAATGGGATTCGAACCGCACTATGATGGATTCAGAACCTGGAGTCGCAGCGCGAGTCCGCGATGCTAACCACTTCGCCATGGCGGGCTGGTTTTGTTGGTCTAGAGGAGGTTGTTTTTTTTTAACTTCAGTTTGTCTCAGAGGAACAAAAGTAAAGGCAAATGCTTTGACGGGGCGGCTGGGTGATGCAGAACAAGTTTGTTGGGGGTGTGGTTTGACTGGACAGTGTCAGGGGATCATCACTGGGGGGGGGGGGGAGGGAAGTGAAGTGGTGGCGCTCTTGAAGAAGGGGGATGAAGTTCCTGTTCGTGTTTTAATTAATGAATGCTTCCGATTCCTGCACAGGCACTCCAAGCTTCTGGAAAATCTGTCACTCTGTTGGTTTGACAGTCAGGTGCCATTGCCAGAGGTTCCATCGTCAGAGGCAGATGGGTTCCAGCTAACGTAGAGGCAGTCAGTCCAGGGAGACATTATAGAGGCAGTCAGGGGAGACCGTGGGGTCCGTCTATAAAGGCAGTCAGGGAGACGCGGGTCCTAGGTGTAGGCTGATGGCTGTCAGGGAGAACGGGGGTCTCCATTGTGTAGCTCCATGTAGGCGCAGTCAAGGGAGACCAGGGTCACATGTAGAGCAAGTCAGGGGGAGGATGTGGGTGGTCATTTTAGAGGCAGTCAGGGAGACGGGGTCATTGTAGAGCATTGTAGAGGCAGTGAAGGCAGGATGATGGGGTCCATTGTAGAGGCAGTCAGGGAGTTGTGGTCCACTGTGGAGGCAGTCAGGAAGACATTGTTGAAGCAGTCAGGGAGATGGGGTCCATTGCTAGATGCAGTCAGGGAGACAGGGTCCATTGTTGTAGAGGCAGCAGCTGGGAGATGGGTCCACTGTAGAGGCAAAAAGTCAGGGAGATGGGATCCACTGTAGAGCAACGTCAGGAGATGGGGTCCAGTGTAGAGGTAGTCAGGGAGATGGGGCTCCCACTGTAGAGGCAAGTCAGGGAGACGGGGGTCCATTGTAGAGGCAGTCATGGGAGACGGGGTCCATTTAGAGACAGTCAGGGAGACAGGGGGTCCATTGAAGGGGCAGCAGGGAGCCGGAGGACGGGGTTGAGGGGGGGGGTGAACAAAAGTAGAAATACTTGTAGAAGATAACAAATGAATCTTGTCAATGTCCTTGTCGAGCAAAAAATAAACTATCAAAATCGCTTCAAATCGCTCTCAATCGCTCGCGTCCTCCTCGACATCCCAAAGAGATCATTGTCTCGTTACTTGACAGACGAGAGTGCCCGTGTTTTGAGTTGGTTCGTGAAATTCAGGTGATGATAATTCTCTTTTTGTTCGTTGCAGAGAGACGTATGGTGTTGTTATGGTGGTTTTTGCTATTTCAAACTGGAAAGTCAGTGATGCACTGTAACGGAGAGGAGGAGTCATCACTTTTCAATCATATAATTAGTTGTTTTGAAATCTGATGGATTTGTCAGTGATAGAGAAAAAATGGTACAGAAGAGCATACTGCAAAATACACAGTTCTCTGCTCTTTGCGCACAAAACAAAAAACAAGACGAAGACAGAAGTAAGAAAGAGAAGAAGAAAGAAGAAGAACAACAACAACAACAACACCAACAACCAATAACAAAACTCTGTTTTGTGTCACATCAGCAGTGTGAAGGGTGTGTGTGTGTGTGTGTGTGTTGTGTGTGTGTGTGTGTGTGTGTGTGTCATTCTTCTTCAAATCACAAATTCATCGATTGCATGTGCCTGTAGGCTGTCATTGAAGGGCACTTGTTCTCACGATAGGACAGGTAGAAAAACCACGGATCATTCTTACAAAACAAACCACACTGGGTCAGCAGTGTCCACACTCATGGGATTTTAGGCACGGGTACATTGTTTCAAAAGAACATTGTTCATACACATAGCACAACGTCACAGTCACAGTCAGGGGTCACAGCAGGCCAACACTTTTCCTCTCCCCCTGATGCACGTGTTTCAACACCCACTTGATCAGGGATATAACATGTGAATCTGTTTTGGATTGTTTCTTCTATTCTTTCTCTTTCATAATGTCATTAAACACCACCAACGCCATTAACTCGAAATAGGGACAAAACCATACACAGTACCTTTGAAACAACTTCTTGCAAAAAAGTAAAATTGCCATGTCATTTGCAAGCTGGATAATGTCACAGTTTTGAGGGGGAGCATGGAATAATGCGACTCTCTAATTCTAGTGCTTTCACCTACTAAATCTTCTCTCCAGCACCTTCTCACCTCCTTCTCTCAGGTCCAGAGGGTAGTAGTAGTCGTAGTAAGTAGTAGTAGTAGTAGTGAAGAGAGAGAGAGAGAGAGAGAGAGAGAGAGGAGAGAGAGAGAGAGAGAGAGAGGCAGTGTGTGTGTGTGTGTGTTTGTGTGTGTGTGTGTGTGTGTGTGTGGTGTGTGTGTGTGTGTTCTATTAAAAAAAGAAATCGTGCACACACACACAAGTTTAATGGATATTTTGTACCAGATATCCTCACGCAAAATTAATAGTAATGTAAGTGGTAGCAATGGTAACAGTTTGTAACAGTAGTAGCAGCAGCCGTTGTGTCAGTAGTAGTAGGGAAGATGTGAAGCAGTAATAGTGGTAGCAGTAGTAGATTTTGTAGTAGTAGTAGTAGTAGTAGTAGTATAGTAGTAGTAGCAGTAGAGCGAAGCAGAAGTAGCATACTTGTAGCAGCAAGCAGGCAGTATAGTAAGTAGTAGTAAATCAGTAGCTTTCAGTGAGAGAGGAGATTTTTCATGTACATTTATATACTGAGAAGAAGCTAACGCTATCATGAATCCGTGTAAAAACTCTACAAATTTTTGAAAAGTGAGGCATAGATCCCTGATTGTTTTTATCCATTTGAAGATCTCATGTCAACATATAGTATGGTATCGCACCATATCAACAGTGCTGGTACTATTTGCACTGTCGCAAGTGGTATGTAAGTAATTTCTTCTACAGTACTGAAAACAACACACACACACACACGCGCACACACACGCACGCACGCAAAAACGCACTCACGGCAACCACACACACACCACATATCCTCGATGTGAAATCACGCTAGAACCTCTGAAAACAACTGTTAACACCGTGTGTTTTGTGTGTGTGTGTTGTGTGTGTGTGTGTGGTGTGTGTGTGTTGTGTGTTGTGTGCGTGCGTGCGTGCGTGCATGCGGGCGTGCGGTGGCGTGTGTGCGTGTGTGTGGTTCGTGTGTTTCGAATTATTGTTGTCACAACTGCACAGACCTTAAATCTCTGACTTCAATGATTTACTGTGTGGATGCAGCAAGTTAAAAGAAATGCTTTATGACATGAGTTACTTATGAATAAATAAGTCATGTGTGTTGGGTGTGCTGTGTTGTGTGTGTGTGTGTGTGTGTGTGTGTGTGTGTGGTGTGTTGGATGTGTAGTGTGTTGTGTTTGTGTGTGTGTGTGGCGATGCGTGCGTGCGTGGCGTGCGTGGCGTGTGCGTGCGTGCGTGGCGGCGTGCTGCGTGCGTGTGTGTTTGTGTGTGTGTGTGTGTGTGTGATGTGTCTGTGTGTCTCGTGTGTTTGTTGTGTTGCGCGTTTAACAATTTTTGTGTGTGCGTTCTGTCGGATGGAACGTGTGGTGTGGTTGTGTGTGTGTGTGTGTGTGGGTGTGTGTCTGTGTGTGTGTGTGTGTTGTGGGTGGAAGAGCGTGGTAGCATCGCATTGAGTATAAGTTGTTTATGTCTGGTCTTCGCTCTCTCTCCCTGTCGTCTCTCACTTAATCACAGTCTCCTCACGTTTGTCTGTCTTTCTATTCTTCTCCCTCTCAGAGTCCTCCCTCTGTCTGTTTTCTTCTCATTCTTCTCTCTTCTCCACATCTCTCACTCTCTCTCTCTCGTCAGTCTCTCGTCGCTGTCGGTCTCTCGCTCTCTCTCTCTTCTCTCTGCTGCTTGCAAGTAACTGCAGGAATTACAGTATATCTACTTATACTAGTAACTCCTTTCGGTGTAGCTGTTGCAGAGCACTTCCTACCACGTGCCATGATCTTGGTGCGTCCTCTAATACAACCCCTACCTACTTTGGCTTAAAATGTTTCCATATTTGTGTGAAGATAGCCCCGTGCATATTAACGTCAACGCCCCAGTTGGTGCGCCCTTTAATCACGAAAAAAAAAAATCCTAAGAAAATTAAAAATCGTTAAGACTGTGCATTCTGAGTGTCCGATCGTCCTGAGTACACGAATGTCCTCTATTGTTCATCCCAGACTTAAAGTCATTCAAGCTTTAACTTCCTCACTATGTTTTTTTTTCTTCTTCTTTCTTCTGATACTTCCTTTGCTGTTCTGAGTGCCACTCGTACTGCGAAATCGGAGAGAACTGTGGGCTCTGTCTGACTGTCGTCTTATCTCCTTGTCCTGAGGTATTGCTGGATATGTACTGGAGACCTAAATAAGGAAAATTGTCGCCATTTTCTATGTCAAAGAGTACGAGTCTTGACTAAAGCACGTCTTATACTTTAAATGATTGCCGGCCTATTCAAACACCCATGGTTGGATAACTGTTTGTAAATATCTGTTTGAATGGTGCATCCATTCCAGTTTTCAAACTGACTACCGTCTTAATTGTGAAACTCAAACATAGCCTTTATATCCTGTCATGACATTTTCCAATATTTTTTAAGCTGGCCAAAGAAGATTAAGATACAACGGAAGGTTTATTGTGGTCATCAAAACTTTCAATCTCTCACACATGAGCAATTGATAAATGGACGAAACTTTTGACATTTGCTGAGCCCTCTTCTTCTGTTGGAGATCCAAGTCAAGCCTATGGATCATACTGACAAGAGCACTGGGGTCGGCTGTTCCACTGAAACAAATGAAAATGTGCCAGTCTAGGTTATCGTGACAATTTGTCTTGCAGGCCCCACGGTGATGGGGTGAGGAATTGGGGGCAGGAGGTGGGCGGAGGTGGGGATAGAGGGGACTCTCCTCTCTCTCTCTCCTCTCTCTCTCTCTGTGTGTGTATCGCGTGCGAGTACGAGTGCGAGTGTGTGTGTGTGTGTGTGTGTGTGTGTGTGTGTGTTGTGTGGTGTGTGTGTGTGTGTGTGTGTGTTGTGTGTGTGTGTGTGTGTGTGTGTTTGTGTGCGTTGTGTGTGTGTGTGTGTGCGTGTGTGCGTGTGTGTGTGGTGTGTGTGTGTGTGTGTGTGTGTGTGTGTTGTGTGTTGTCTGTCTGTCATTCTGTCTTCTGTCTCCCCCCTCTCTGTCTCTCTCCCTCTCTCTCTCTCTCTCTCTCTCTCTCTCTCTCTCTCTCTCTCTCTCTCTCTCTCACCCTCTCCAGATAAATGCACGATCCTTCACAGTATATGAACGTAATAGTATTTTTTTTAGATATCGTTCGTCTGTGTGTTTTGGTTGACCATATTCTCAAGATAACAAAGGCTGTTGCTAGTCTTGAAGAAATGATAATGTATGTTTGTTCGTTTCCCCAGGTGTTGTTTGCTGTGTCATGATGTGTCCTGTACAGGTACACAGGCAAGCCTGAACAGATCGTTTCTTGGGGGATGTTTTTCCTTGTTTGTTTCGTGTGTGCTCAGACTATCGTATCTAACTAGACGATTTCGGTGTCGTAAGCAGCATTTCTTTAGAGCTTATTGGGCGTGCATATTTGTTTTTATTTGTGGAGCAGAGCAAGTCACACCCTACTGTGTTTGTTGTTTTATGTTTGTTTTTGTTTCCCTCCTCGGTCCCTCTTCATATGACCTTTCATATTTTCAATCATCGTTTCATCGAACCCGAGCTTACCTGTATTTTGTTGTTTCTGTTCGTAACCCATGTACTTGTCTAAATATATCCAAGATCAAAAAGGCTGG
>JADBJO010022002.1:25000-28596 GCA_016801955.1 Conus betulinus
TCCTCATCAAGAGTGTTGTGAGAGAGAGAGAGAGAGAGAGAGAGAGAGAGAGAGAGAGAGATGGACAGACAGACACACAGACAGACACAGACAGGCAGACAAGCACAGACACAGAGAAGTCAGAGAGAGAGAGAGACAGAGAACAGAGACGGACACACACATCAGAGACCGACACAGAATACAGGGAAACAGAGAGATAGAGTGACAGAGAGAAACAGAGACAGAGATGAAGACAGAATGATGATGAAAAGCTTCTTCATTTTACAACGGGTGAAATAATGAAATAATGGCTTAGCCAATATTCGTACTTACCATCGCTATTCTGTTAAACTAGTTCTAAATGATACAACGTATGCGCCAGAGAGAGAGAGGAGAGAGAGAGAGCCGAGAGAGAGAGAGAGAGAGAGAGAGAGAGAGATTCCAGGCAGTGTTGTGCGCTTTCATCACATTTGTGTAGTGTATTCATTGACAAATAGAGCTGGTAAACTTGTGAAGAAAAAATGTTTGATGCCTTGAATTTTAAAAGACATTACATTACACGTTTATCTTGCCTATGTTGTGCTTTCCATGCAGTCGTCTATGTTCTGATTTAGGACCATGTGATGTTCATGCATGTCTTTCATGAAGACGAACATGATATGAGAGTGACTGAGAATTCTTCGTGTGGTTGTTATGGTTAGAGCGTGTGTGTCAGTAAGTAACCAGAGGGAGTCAAAGTCAAAGACGGGACGCAAAGTAAGATTCAAATAACGTTTTAAATGAATAAAACAAATCACTCTTGCTCAAAGTTCTTCTAGTTTTCCGATCACAAACAAAAACATCACTATGATACTGTAAGACAGCTAGTATTGTCTTAGCCACAAAGAGCTTAACGTAAGGTACAATTTCACTGCAACGCTGTTAAACTTCTCCACCTGTTTCAGGTAAGATGCATATTATAAGTATCTAAGTAGTTAAGACTGATGGTTTGAGATTACCACGTAAGGTAAAGTACCATTGGTTATAGCCAAGCCGACCGCAAAGGACCATATCAGAGCTGTCAACCACGTTGAAGTCAACTGGCAAGTCTTACGTTTTTCACACAAACCTTTAAATGCACCTTTTAAAACACACAGAGATTTTTGTTTTTTAAAAAGAAACACATCTGTCCACTGTAAGATATCAGATCAGATCAAAAGTGTTAATTTCTTTCACAAATTGAAAGGTGGAACATCTCTCAACAAGGTTTTCATGGAGCCTGCAGTAAAATGTTTACGTCTCATTTTATGTCTCACATCATGCCAGTCCCAACACTTTAAAAGAATGTGTTTTTTATTGTGAGTGGTGCATTTCGATGGAAGACACCATGGAGCTTCTTCCCTTCTTTTGAAAGATATGAAGGAGTTAAAAGCGAGTGAACACTCTGCAGCCTGCATAAACTGTTTCTTCTTTGCGACCACCAGAGGCAGATGAGAGGAACTCTTTATAGTTTGGACGGAATCTGAAAACGTTTTGTCATCCATCTGTGTATTCCAGTCCTCCTGCCATAGGTCTCTGATATAAACATCAATTTTCGGCTTCAAATCTGAATAGGTGGTTAGATATGTTTGGACAGTTTCTTGGGTGTAGAATTATTCGCCAAAAGATCAGCCATTGCATTTCACCGAATGCCAATATTGACCGGGAACCCCAGCAAGAACAATGTTGTGACCCTTCCACTTTCAAAGAGGTAAAACGCTTAAAAAGTTTTAGAAAGTTTCAGGATAATGCAGGTTACGAATGGCGACGGCCTTCAAAGCGACCAGGGCACGAGGCAAAGTCAGAAAGTCCCTCGTTTGTATATTGAGAGATTATCGTCATGCTAGAACCAAAGTTTTAAGTTCAGCAGAGTAAACCGAATTCATTGACGGAATAGTTTTGATCATATTTGAGAAGGAGCACCTGGACTAATAGGCGCCACATCTGTCTTTCGGACTGTGAACCATCAGTAAATATTTTTCTGAAAGGATAGGAATCTTGTACAGAGATCGGCAACACTGCCTTGTTTTTGCTGAGAACTGGATGATTCTTTTGTGCGAAAACAGTAAAGATCAAAGAGGATTTCTGGTGTTAAAAAAAAAGGTCCACAGAGGCTTATCCAGAAAAGTTGCAGAAGTCAGACATGACTCCAGGATCCAGACCTGCATTTCTGTTCTGCGCATGGGACTGCATACCGAGTCCAAGTGGAGGAATACAGGTGGGATTTTTGTTTCAAATTTACTTTTGAAACTGAGGTTTCAAACACAGTCAAGCAGGGTTTTTCCGGTTCAGAGATTGTCCTGGATAGTAATTCTCAGGATATTTTCAGCCTGTAGTTGGATGATATGTTTCACCTGCCTCTACATATGTGATTGTACACAGAGGTAGTGCGGAATGCTCCAAGACATGGACAAAGCCCTTGATGCTGAATAGGATCCAAGATTTCAGATAATAGCAAAGTTTTTTCTTATCAGTCATCGCCCCAGGCAGTGTTTGCTAACGCCCGCAAATATTCAAACTTTTCTGGCAAAAAGTGTTTATGTGTTAAATTTGACGAAGAAGTTCAGCTTTTGGTCGAAAATAGCTCCCAGAAATATTGGCCTCCTTTACAGCAGGAAAATTGGGTTTCCCCTGGTCTGGATGTGTTAGTATCAGTGTCGCAAATTATGAAAGTGTCTTAGCAGGAGAAAAAAAGTCAAGCCATTTTCTTCCGTCCACGGATGTATTTAGCCACGCAAAGCTGGAAGCCTGCACTGACACCTGGGTACAAGCTTCTGTAGGGCAAAATCATCTGCTAGCATGTACAGTTTGGAACCCTGCTTGACTGGATTAACAATGTTGTTGAGTTTTTTATGCTAAAGAGGGCCCAGCCCCAGATGCTTCCTTGTGGAACACGCAACTTCTGCTTGTAAACATCAGACAGAGTGGGTGCCAACCCGAACCTGAAACTGTTTTTCTGTTAAAAAAAAAAAAAAAAAAAAAAAAAAAAAATCATATATAATATATATAGATATATATATATATGTGTGTGTGTGTGTTGTGTGTGTTTTGTGTGTTGTGGGTGTAATACGTGGTATCTTAGGCCTTCTACATGTCCCAGGAGTAGCTACTGTGTGGTTGTTATTTCAAGCGTTTTTGAAGTTGTTAGAATCCAGACGAATCAAAACTTCCATTGTAGTTCGCGATGTCAGCGGGAAACCACACTGTTCTTTTGCAAGAAAGCCGTCGGTTTCGCGTTTCCACAAGAGTCTAGCATTGACCGTTGTTTGGGTTCCCTAGTTAGGTTGCAGATACACCGGTTCAAAGAGCTGCCAGACGGTAACAGACTGAAACACCAGCCACTGCTGACTTGCTGAGCGTTACCTCATCTGAATTGAGATTGCCCAAACAGGTGAATGTCAGTGTTACACTGGATCTTAGACCCACCATAACCGCCTCTACCACCGCACAACACAGTCCCAGGCCATGATTGTGACAGTGCCAAACCGCCAGAGGTGCAAACTGTAGGTGCGGATTTACAGGCAGCTGTCATGCCCCTCGGCGAAGACTTGTCTTCATTGTATGTGCAACAGATTGAAAATCTTCCAAAGCCAATTAAA
>JADBJO010022003.1:23326-28596 GCA_016801955.1 Conus betulinus
AAAATTACTGTGAGAGAGAGAGAGAGAGAGAGAGAGAGAGAGAGAGAGAGAGAGGAGAGAGAGAGAGAGAGAGAGAGGGAGAGAGAGAGAGAGACTGACAGAGAGACAGACAGACAGGCAGACAGACAGATAAGCAGACAGACGTTATAGTCACCACTTGGTCTTGCATGAGTGAAGAAGGTACAGAGACAGAGACAGAGAGAGAGAGAGAGAAAAGAGAGACGGAGACAGCGAGACAGAGACAGAGACAGACAAAGAGACAGAGAGACTGAGACAGAGAGACAGAGAGACAGAGACAGAGGCAGAGACAGAGAGACAGAGACAGAGAGACAGAGAGAGACAAGCAGACAGCAGACAGACAGACAGTCAGAAAGACCGAGGACAGAGACAGACAGACAGACAGACAAGCAGACAAACACAAAGACAGGACACACAGACAAACAGACAAAAGACCATAGTCACCCCTCCCTCTTGCATGCCAAAAAAACTTCAAACAGACGCACAGTCCCCATGGGAATACTTCTTAGTTACTCCTACTCTTTGAACGAAACGACAGAACGAAATTTCCTCTACATCGAATGCCGTACCGCAGGGACTGCTACAGTGGGGGAGCTGTAGGCTGCCTCCCTTCTGTACCCTCACTCTCTCTGTTCTTCACTCTGCTCAGCACAGACATCTCACTGCAAATCTCGAGGGACGCACACTCCTAGACTGACCTCTTTTAATTCGCTTTTCTGCTGCTTTCTTACTTTCGTCTTGATGTTGGTGTCTTTCTGTCTTCGTGTCTGGCTGGCTGGCTGGCTGGCTGGCTGGCTAGCTTGCTGTCTGTGTCCTGTCTGTCTGTCCGTTTCTGTCTGTCCGTCTCTCTCTGTATGTCTCTCTCTCTCTCTCTCTCTCTCTCTCTCTCTCTCTCTCTCTCTCTCTCTCTCTCTCTCTCGTTCTCTCTCTCTCTCTCTCTCTCTCTCTCTCTCGCTCTAACTCGTTCTCCCTAACCCCCACCCATCTCTCTCTCTCTCTCTCTCTCTCTCTTCTCTCTCTCTCTCTCTCTCTCTCTCTCTCTCCTCTCTCTCGAGCACCGAAGTCGTACGCCGCAGCAGTGAGGGCCGATCACGATGTGGACACTTCGTCACCTCCATCATCAGGCGGAACAGCAGACAGCACGGTGCCGATGGCGGAGAGCAGCAGCAACACAACAGCTGATCGGCAGTCAGGTCAAGGTCACCGGGTCAACACACCAGTGGATCACCGCAGGGAATCCCCCGAGACACGCCCCTCTCTCAAGCCAATCAGTTTTAAAGCAGGGCAGTGACGTTCGTGGGGGGAAAAGGGTGGTAGAGGGTGGGGTCAAAACACCTTCGCAGGGGGAGAGAGGGACTGTGCAAGGGAAGGGAGAGGGTCACAGTGGGCGGCCTGCAACACGTGAAACTGGTGGCAGTGCGGGTAGAGGGACACAGCAAAGTGGGGTTGTCGAGTTTCTTGTCAAGGAGTGGCGACATACGGCGCGCGACCAGTGACAGTGACAGCGACAGGCGTTCTTTGCGTTCTGGGTCAACCTCCACTAAATAGGCCAGGCTCGATCAGCCGACTCAGTTATCGTTCCTTAATTATAATGTTTGAAAACCGTTGTGTAGTAAATTAAATGATGTATCTTTTGTAAATTACGTGTGTTCATTTGATTTCGTGTGTCTAACTGAAACCTTTGCTAATCAGGCTTTTGACTTCAATTACATTTTTTCATGAGTATGTGAAATTTAGCTCCCCAGCAAAAAAAAAAAAAAAGCTGTCATTATTCGGTAGAAACTCGGGTGGAGTTTTAGTACTTGTTAAAAAACTATTATTCTCACCTGGTTAAACGAATTGAACTTACATGTGACAACTTGGTTGTTTTGAAAAATTGAGAAAAGTATATTTGATGTGGATAACGATGTAGAATTGATTGCAAGTTTATATTCCCCCTGAAGGTAGTCCTTTTTATAACTACACTGATGTGAAAAAATGGTATTCTTATTTTAGAAGAAAAATTGCAACATCTAGTTCAGAATGGAAATGTTAACATAATCTTATGTGGTGATTTGAACGCCAGAACAGGATGTGAGCAGCCCACCATTGAAAACCTGACAAGTCATTTAAATCCACTGGATGACAGAGAAAATGAAGAGATGGTATATAAGACATTCAAAAGATGGAAATGTGAATGATTTTGGTCAAACCCTTTTAGATTTTTGTTTCATGTTTGATTTAGCCATATTGAATGGATTTTTGTGAGGGTGATCCACGCGGTGATTTTACATATGTATACCACCACACGGTAGTAGTGTAATTGATCATTTCATTGTGTCTGAAGAATTGCAGTTTGATTTTGATTTGTGTGTTAGTGATAATCTACACTCCTGGCACCTACCGGTTGAATTGAGATGGAAGAAAGGAAATGACGGAAGGGAGAGAAAGGAAAAAGAGTGAGGGTGTGATTGAGGGTGGTGAAGAGAAGATTGTATGGAATAATGAGATTGCTCAGACTTACAGGGATGAATTAGAATCTGATATGTTTAAGGAATACATGAAGCAAGCGAACGATGGATTGGATGGTGATGTTGATGAATGTCTGGATGTGTTTACCTGTGCGATGTATGGTGCTGCTGCATGTATGGTGCGTACAGTGGTGGAAGAAGAAAAAAAAACAAAAAGATGACTGGTTTGATAGGGAATGTGAAGTAATGAAAAGACGAGTTTAAGGGCCTTCTGAGAAATTACCAGCGTTCTAAGACTGACGTTAACAATCGAAGGCAAATTTATGTAAACGTACGGAAAGAATATAGCAAGCTAAAGAGAGAGAAAAGGGAACATTTTGATCATTCCAGACTAGAAAAAATTAAAAGATTCAGTTAGAGACCCGAAAAAGTTTTGATCAACTCTGAGAACGATTAACAAAAAGTCACTAGTATATAATGACATTTCAATAAAACGATGGCATGATCATTTTTACAGTGTTTTAATTATCTGATAATATTTACGAGGAGGATAGTCATACTGACCCGAATAATGGAAATATTCAAGAACAAACCTGTGTTTAACGACCCAATCACAAAAAACGAAATAGAAGAAAACATTAAAAGATTAAAAAGCGGTAAAAGTGCTGGCCCAGACGGAATAGTAAATGAAATGCTAAAAAATGCAAATAATTTGGTTATTGAGTTTTCTGGTACGTCTTTTTAACAAACTTTTCGAGTCTGGGATATTTCCAGCTCAGTTGGTTCGAAATCCATCATAATACCGCTGCATAAAAAAGGTGACATCAGTAACCCAGATAATTATCGAGGCGTGAGTCTGTCCAGTGTATTAGGCGAGATCTATACTAGTATTTTGAATTCAAGACTTACTAAATGGGCGGAAAGAGAAGAACATATTATTGAAGAGCAGGCGGGTTTTAGAAGTGGATATAGCACCATTGACCATATTTTCACCTTGTATTGTTTAGTTCAAAAAATATCTCTCCAGAAATTCGAAAATTATACGTGGCTTTTTTGTTGACTTCCGGAAGGCTTTTTGACTCGGTTAACAGAAACCTATTGTGGGAGTGCCTGAGGAAATCTGGTGTGGATGGAAAAAATTGTATAATGCGCTGAGAGGAATCTATAATACCGTTCTAGTCTGTGTACGTGATAAATGCTTATTATCACAGTATTTCAATTGTCCAGAGGTGTCAAGCAAGGCTGTGTGCTAAGCCCCTACTATTTTCATTCTTCATTAATGAACTTGCTGTGGAGTTTTATCAAAAAGTGGAAGACATGGGCATTCAACTAATCTCTGGAGGAATTGAAAGTTTCTGATGTTATTTGCCGATGATGTGATATTGCTTTCAGACACTGTTATAGGGTTGCAAATCAAATCAATGTACTTAAATCTGAAGCTGATAGAATGCAATTGGTTTGTAAATCTAGACAAAACTAATATTATAGTTTTCCGTAAGGGAGGGTATCTCTCTACAAATGAAGTATGGTGGTATGGAAATGAGGAGATAAAGGTAACAAATAAATATAAATATTTAGGCATTGTTTTTACAACAAGATTAAGCTTGAGTCTGGCTGGACAGAAGTCGCTAGAAGGGGTAGAAAAGGGGTTATTGAAATTCTTCGCACCATGAGAAGATTAAACTCGATCGATTCTAATTTATTCTGGAAAATGTTTGATTCACAAATAGAACCCATGTTATCATACGGTGCTGAAGTTTGGGGAGTTAATGAAAATAAACAAATGGAAATATTCACACATTTGCAATAAAAAGACTTCTAAACATACCTTTTACATTCATCAAATAAAATGTGTTACAGAGAGTCAGGCCGATATCCTTTATTTATTAGAATTATGTTTAAATGTGTGAGATACTGGCTAAAACTAACTCGACTTCCACTAAATCGTATATGTAGACAGGCATACGAAATGTTTTTTTTCAGACAAATGGAAATAGGAGACTACAACTCTGGGTGTCGGATGTTTAAAAAGGTTTTAATAGAAAATGATTTGGCATTGTTTGGATTGCACAAGGGGTAGGTAGTGAGAAGAAAATTTTTGTTTGAATTTAAACAGCGACTGATTGATTGTTTTAAGCAAAAACTGGCACTGCCACTGTAGTTGAAATGATAAATACAGCTGTATTATTCCTTTAAAGAATTCATTATATCCTGAAAAATGTCTGGGGTGTACTAACTAGTAAATGGCATAGGGACTCACTTGTCAGATTTAGAACAAGAACCTTAGGTTTATATTCATATAAAAGGTGGTTTACTTCAGATTCGATTGAGTTCGGCCATGCCCGTTATGTTCTGAATGGTTTCGAAGATGAAACTGCATTTTCTTATTCGGCTGTTTTTGTCAAAGTCTGTTTGATTTTTGCATTTATCTTCGTTGTCGCCAGATGACTACTTCACACTTTGATTGTGTTTGCGCTTCCTTGCATTCGAACCGAAAGACTGATTGCCAAATAAATTCTTGTCCAGTTGTCATTGTCAATTTCTTGGCTCGCTCTCTCTCTGTCTCTGGTCTCTCTCCCTGTCTGTCCTGTCCCGGTCCTGGCCTCCTCTGTTGTCTGTCTTTCGCTCTCTCTTCTCTCTCTCTTTGTCCCTCTCTCTCTCTCTCTCTTTCCTCTCTTCTTCTAGCACCTTTCCCTATCCTGTCTGTCCTTTCCACCTCTCTTGTCCCTCCCCCCCCTACTCTCCTTCTCTCTCCTCTCTCTCTCTCCTCTCTCTCTCTCTTCTCTCTCTCCTTCTCCCCAC
>JADBJO010022004.1:0-2500 GCA_016801955.1 Conus betulinus
GATGGCACATGAAATACACAATGCAAAATTACATGTTATCTATTAATGTCAGTGATCTTACAATACACTGAAAACAAATCAAAACTTGTGATTCGTGGAAGTCATATCACTATTTACACACAATACCAGTAAATGTCTCTCGTTTTGTTTTTCTTTTCTTTTCTTTTCTTAGCATTAATTATTTCCAAAATAAGTTTCGGAGACAGTGCGGTCACTGAAGGGAGACAAATCATTAGGTTCGTTATAACAACAGAAATTCTGTCCGTCTATCTATCTATCTAGAATATACATTTCACATGCGTGTATGTACTTTTCATTTACAATTCACACCGAGCGCGTGTAAATTTCGTTTGCATTTCACACTGTGTGTATATATTTCCATTACATTTCACTCTGGGTCTATGTATGTTTCACGATATTGCAACATGGGGCATGTGTAGGTTTATTTACACTGCATACTGGATGTGGTTGTGTTAGATGATTTACTCTGCATACTGAATGTATGTATATTCTGATAATTTACATTGTTCAGTGCATGTGTTTGTTCCCCTAATGTGTATGCATCTTTCATTTACACTCTATACACGGCGTGTGTTTGTTTCGTTTTGCATTGCAGATGTTGTGTGCGCATAGTTCTTGACATTGCAACCGGAAGTGTATATCTAATTTACCTAGAAAAGTGTGTGGGTGCGTACGTACGTACGTGCGTGCATGCGTACGTGCGTGCGTGCGCGTGTGTGCGTGCGTGCGTGCGTGCGTGTGTGTGTGTTGTGTGTGTGTGTGTGTGTGTGTGTGTGTGTGTGGTGTGTGTGTGTGTGTGGTGTAATTTTCATTGCAAACTGGGTATGCGTTTATCTAATGTATATCGCATTCATTTAACATGTGATCACATGTGTGTGTGCGTGCGTGCGTGCGCGCGTGTGTGTTTACAACGGCTATTAGGTGTACGTGTATATTTCCTCTAAAGATCATGCTTGGTGTCTGTATGTTTATTTACCTTTATCTTTGTTTAGGTGTTATTATTGTTGTTGTGGCTTCTTTCGCATACATACACACACACACACACACACACACACACACACACACACACACACACATGTGATCACATGTTAAATGAACTCTCAATGTATTCGTTTAAAAGTATATAACCCGTCTGCTTGTCTATCAGTGTGTACCCTTTATCTAACGATTTCTATGGGAAGCAAAGACAGTCTTCGGCTGTCCAGACCCAGAAGTACGTAATTACAATCTTAATTGTAGTTCCCTCCTCACACTGTGTTTTATTTCACTGGGTTTTTTTTTCCTCACATCTACAGCCATTAAATGTTAGACCACTGCCCCACACATTGGAAAGTGTGAAAAAGAGTATACATGAGAACGAGAAAGTTTTTGTGATAGAGTATGATACAGATATATTACGATAGTGAAATGTGTATGATTTCTACAAGATGGATATTATCGAGTTATACAGTCACACAATCTACTGAACGTTAGCATGAGTGTAATCAGTTCACACAGAAGTGTAAATAGGATACGTTTCATTCTATAATTCACTCACCCCAAACTTGCACCTGAAAAACAGTAACAAAAAGCAAATCATCAAAAACACTTCAACGTGGTGTATTGCCTGTAGTGGTACCGTCTGTAAATAATATACACACTCACAAAACCATTGAACATGGTGTGTTGTTTATAGCGGTATTGCCTGTTGATCGTAAACAAACTATCAAAACACTGGCACGTGGTGTATTATCTGTTGTAGTATGGTGTGCAGATTACAGACAAACCGTTACAGGCAGTGCGATATGACGTGTTGTCTAAAGTGGTGTGGTCTGCTGATCGTACACAAACCACAAACAGTACTGAAACATGGCATACTTCATGCGGAAGAACGAAAAGACACATACGGATGAGGGTGAGGGGCAAGAAGAGAGTAAGAATAGACGGGGGAGGGGCAGGGTGGTAAGAGAAGAGAGAGAGAGAGAGGAGAGAGAGGAGAGCGAGAGAGAGAGAGAGAGAGAGAGAGAGAGGAAGAGAGAGAGACAATGGTAGAGACAGAGAGAGAGAGAGAGGGAGGGAGGGAGGGAAGGAGAGAGAGAAAGAGACAGACAGACAGAAGACAGAGACAGAAGCAGAGACAGAGAGAGAACACATACAGTGTTCGGTCCCCCAAGTGGTCAGGACCCTAGTGGTCAGGGCGGTGGTCCAGTCAATGACCATCACCATCACACTCGGGCGGTCACGGCAGCAATGCCCACAGTCCCGCCACTGCAGCTCCACAGCATGCTGCCTTTACACTGCACGTGCCCACACTTCAAACACCGGCGCACAGACTGCTTTTGCACAGTTCTGACCTACGTGCGCGAGAGGTTGTTAGTCAAACGGTTGGAGCATCTGCGAACTATCATAATTTCGAATTTTTGTTGGGTCGGATTTTTTTTTCGACTTTTTTACCCTTTTCTGTCCACCCAGTTGTAAGAGGGTATCCGATTCCGTTTCA
>JADBJO010022004.1:7500-10000 GCA_016801955.1 Conus betulinus
ATTACGAAAAGAAACTAAACCCCTTCACTTAAGCGAAAGTAGAACATACTAAAATGACATTTTTAGCCGGTATTCTGAATTCGAAAATCTACTCATGAAGTTTTCCATATTGTAAATTAACTACTTAAAAGATGGACATTATTTTAAAATCATTTCCAATAGTAAAAAAAAAAATGGGCATGGATCTAAGCGAAAACCAGCTTGGTTTGCACAGAAAAAAAACACCGCATTCAGGGTACCAACTGATAACCGTCTTAAGGTTAGCCAAGCACACTGAACACACACGCGCACTCGCCCTCCTTCCCCCTGTGTCACCACACGTACTCACACACACACACACACACACACACACACACACACACACACACACACACACAAAGTGCACATGGCCGTACACACATGCACAAAACCTAAAATGTACGCGTACATACAAAAGGAGAGACACACTGCAAAGCCGGCACATGTGTACAGTAGAAACATGCGACTGAACTATGAGCAGCCTGTCCGCACAGTGACTAGACCACACTCCAAACAACACTCGCTGACTGATCCTACCACTGCAAACGTCAGGATCGTTTCCTGAACACCTACATTCAACAAATCCCCGGTTCAATACAACGCCGGCTTCATATTTCCCAGACATGGGATTGCGTCAGGTACGAGTAGTCTAAGGTTTTGGTTAGAGCTGACCAGTAGATTTAGAGCTAAAAGTAGGGTTGTAAGTAGGGTAATGGTTAAATGCTGATAAGGGTGGGAAGTTCGATACATCACAGACTAGGGTTCGCGTTACAAGTAAAAGTTGGGTTAGATTTAAAAGGGGTAGAAGCAGGATAATGTTTACATTGGGGTTATGGTTATGGTGGCGGGGCATGTTGAACCATGGATGTTTCAAACCGGGGAAGTATTGAACGTGGAACATACTGAACCTGGAATGATTGAACTCAGGATATACTGAATCTGGGAAGACTGAACTTAGGAATCTGGGAAGTTTGAACTCAGGACATATTGAATCTGGGAAGACTGAACTTAGGACACATTGAATCTGGGAAGATTGAAGTTAGGACATATTGAATCTGGGAAGACTGAACTTACGACGTATTGAATCTGGGAAGACTGAACTTAGTACATATTGAATCTTGGAAAATTGACCTTAGGACATATTGAATCTGGGAAGACTGAACACAGGACATACTGAATCTGGGAAGATTGAACCTGGGACGTTTTGAACCTTAGAAATACTGAAACCTGGAAGTATTGAACCTGGAACATATTGCACTCGGAAGCATATGCACCTGAGAAGTATTGAACCTGGGAAATACTGAACCTGGAAAACTTTGAACCTGGGAAGTATTGAACCTGGAAAGTACTGAGTCTGGGAATTATTAAACCTGGGAACTATTAATTGCGGAAAATGTTGAATCTGGGAACTACTGAATCTGAAAAGTACTGAACCTGGGACGCATTGAACCTGGGACGTTCTGAACCCGGAATGCAGTGAACGTGGGACGTATAGTCTTCTTTATATCATTTCCCTTACTACCACTCTGACAGAGAGGTGTCACACATACCCTTACTCCATCCCTCTCCTCCTCCCCTCCCCCTAACTACATGGGTCACTGTCCTCGGCCATGAGGCGTGACGTAGGTGTGACGTTACACCTGCAGTCAACCATACCTAAGCACTAAACGCGCGCAGGGTTTTGAAAGCACTCGTGCTTGATGAAGCTTCGTTAAGTTCGAGGGAAAAGAAAAACTACAGGTGCGCTCGATGAATCCGATGTGAGGGATGTTTGTTCAATGACTCACGACAGGAGAGACGACAGCTAAGGTTACGGCAGGCTCCATAACAGAGATCACTGGTGCGCGGAGTGTGTGAGTGTAAGAGTGTTTGTGTGTGTGTGTGTGTGTGTGTGTGTGTGTGTGTGTGTGTGTGTGTGTGTGTGTGTGTGTGTGTGCCGCGCGTATGTGCATGTGTGTGTGTGTGTATGCCTGTGTGTGTGTGTGTGTGTGTGTGTGTGTGTGTGTGTGTGTGTGTGTGTGTGTGTGTGAGTGAGTGCGTATGTGCATGTGCGTGCGTGCGTGCGTGCGTGCGTGTGTGTGTGTGTGTGTGTGTGTGTGTGTGTGTGTGTGTGTGTGTGTGTGTGTGTGTGCGCGCGCGCGCGCGCGCGCGTGTGTGTGTGTGTGTGTGTGTGTGTGTGTGTGTGCGCGCGCGCGCGCGCGTGCGTGTGCGTGCGTGCGTGCGTGTGTGTGTGTGTGTGTGTGTGTGTGTGTGTGTGTGTGCGTGAGTGTGTATGTTCGTGAGTGCGCGCACGCGCATGTGTGTGTGTGTGTGTGTGTGTGTGTGTGTGTGCGCGCGCGCGCGCGCATGTACGCGCGCGCGCACGTGTGTGTGTGTGTGTGTGTGTGTGTGTGTGTGTTGTGCGCGCGCGCGCACGCGCGCATATGTGTGTGTAGGGTGGAAGTGTGTGTGTATGTACGTGAACTGGTCCGTTTGAATTCGC
>JADBJO010022004.1:22500-25000 GCA_016801955.1 Conus betulinus
CTTGTGATGTGGCCTTGGAGCTCTTTGTGTTGTGGCCTTGGAGCTCTTTGTGTTGTGGCCTTGGTGCTCTTTGTGTTGTGGTCTTGGAGCTCTTTGTGTTGTGGTCTTGGAGCTCTTTGTGTTGTGGTCTTGGAACTCTTTGAGTTGTGGCCTCGAAACGCTTTATATTGTGGGTTTGGAACTCTTGTGTTGTTGCCTTGGGACTCTTTGTGTTATGGGATTGGAACGATTCGTACTTTAGTCTTGAAACTCTTTGAATTGTAGCCCTTAAACTTGCTGAATTGTGACCTTTACAAGTTTTGTATTGTGACCTTGGAACTCTGTCATGTGGCCGTGAAACTCTTTGTGTTGTGGCCATGAAATATTTGGGTTGTTGCCTTTAACCTCTTAGAACTCTTCCTGCTGTTGCTTAGGAGCGCTTTGTATTGCAGTCTTCAAACTCTTTGTCTTGTTGGCCCTGGAACCCTTTCTGTTCCGGTGATGGAAGTGTTTGTGTTGTAGCCCTGGAACGTTTTATGTTTTGGCCTTGGAACTCGTTGTATTGTGTCTGTGGCCCTAAACTGTTTGTGTTGTGGCTTTTTAAGGTTTTGTGTTCTCTGACCTTAGAAGTCTTAGTGTTCTGGTGTAGGATCTCTTTGTATTTTGGTTCCAGATCTTTTTCTAGAATGGCATAATTTTGTTTTGTTGTTGTTGTTGTTGGTCTTGGATCTCTTTGCAATCTGGCATTCAGTCTCTTTGTATTCTGGCCTTGGATTTCTTTGCATTCTGGCATTCGATCTCTTTGTATTCCGGCCTTGGATCTCTTTGTATTCTGTCCTTTGAAGTCTTGGTGTTCTACCTTGATTTGTTTGTGTTCCGCCTTGTAATTCTTGGTTTTCTGGTCTTAGTTTTCTTTGTATTGTAGCTTTGGATCTCTTTGTGTTCTGGCCTTGGATCTGTCTGTATTCTGACTTTTGAACTTGAAGTGTTCTCTCCTTAGATCTTTCTGAATTTTGGTTTTGGATCTCTTTGTGTCATGGCCTTAGACCTCTTTGTGTTCTTGCCTTAGATCTGTTTGTGCTTTGACCCTATTTCTCTTTGTGTTCTGGCGTTTGATTTCTTTGTGTTCTGATCTTGGATCTCTGTGTGTTCTGGAATTTGATTTCTTTGTGTTTTATCATTGTATATCTTCGTGTTCTGGATTTGCATTTCTTTGTGTGCTGGCCTTGGATCTGTATGTGTTTGACATACCCGACCTTGGCAGAAGCAAAGCCGTCACGCATGCACAACATTCTGGTGTTGGAAGTCTTCAGTAACGAAACAAATAAGAGGTGCGTGAAAAGCAAGTGGAGGTAAACTGACTTTTCTATCATTGTAACAATAATTTGGTACAATTATTACTGGCAAAAAGAGATCGAGAAACAGGCTGTCTAAATGGGCTGTCGATGACTGCAGAGACATACTGTAAACGGACAGTTACATTTTAAAAAGATGTAATCAGACAGTGTGTTACAGTCAACACAAATGTGTTGACAAGAGAGTTTAATTCAAACTGGCCGTTTTTTTTTTTTTTTTTTTTTTTTTTTTTTGCGTTTGTCTCCTTCATCCAACCTAACGTTCAATTCATTCGTTTTGAATCTTCAAATATTGGCTTTATTTTGTTTGTTTGTTTAAACTTACCTTAGGTAACATACTCCTTTATATTTTTTCTTCCACTTCCCTTTTCTAAATTCTTCACTGGCCCCTGTGGAAGTCTGTTGGACTGTGATGTTTCCTCCGGGGTGTTGGAAACCACAAGATTACACGTAGATGCTGTGAGAGGACTGCCACACAATCTGAAGAGTGTGACTGCTGATTAGTTCTCATCCAGGGGACGAAAGTCGACCCTGATCAGGCGAAAGCAAATAGTTCTGCTCAACAACCACAATGCAATGATTCCCACTGTTGTCGCTGAAAGATTTCATACTTTTATTTCAACGTCATCCCTTCCATTCCATCGCCCCGCCCCCCACTTTCCTCCCCCCCCCCCTACCCCCCCCCCCCCCACCCCGTTTTTTTTCCATGGTGACCGAGATCTTGCTCGCCTGCACTTGTTAATCCCCACTATACGTTTGTTCCCGTTGTCTTCATTGTTGTTGTCCTGACTGAAGAAGACCAACAGGACGAGGCTCGTTTATTTCAGTGTTTCTTGCTTTCATCTGACGGCTCGGTGATTCAGCGTGTATTTTTATGTTTAGACAGACAGTCTGTTACAGCTGACGATTACCACAGTAAACAGGTGTGAGGAGAGGAAGTGAAAGTAGGTGGAGAGGAGTTAATGGGATTAGACTGGCAGTGACCCACAATGAAAAGGACACACGCAGCGATTTCTTGGGGGATCTTTGAGCAAGACTTTTTCCTACCTCTCTCTCTCTCTCTCTCTCTCTCTCTCTCTCTCTCTCTCTCTCTCTCTCTCTCTCTCTCTCTCTCTCTCTCTCTGTGTCTCTCTCAATACATCAAGTGTGTGTGTGCGTGCGTGTGT
>JADBJO010022005.1:5000-12500 GCA_016801955.1 Conus betulinus
AAAAAAAAAATAGGATGCGTGGATGCCATAGGAAGGGTGGGGTCATTTTAAGTGCCATAGGCGGTTCCCAGATATAACTTGGGTCGATCGGGTTTCTGTGGCTGCAAACTCATGCGCTGGGTGCCCATTGGTCTTTTACACCGGCTGTGAACACACAGTGTTTTTGCCACTGAGACAGACAGCAGTGGGTGGGGTGAACCGGGCCGGACGGATGGAAGCGATTGGATGGATATGGATGGTCCCATAATAGATAGACACATAGACAGATATAAGACAGACAGACAGACAGACAGTCAGTCAGGACCAAATCATTCATTTCACCATTGAAGGGGGCGGGTTTCCAACATCAAAATTGTCATTCAACTTTTTCCCAAATTGTCATGAATACGCTTCCACACAAACATCTCAAAAACCAAGATTATTCATGGGTTATTAAATCGAAAGCTTGAATATCATAGCGGTAGCACAGCACCCCAAATGGCATAGAACGTCTGGAAAGTTCGTGAAACATGAGGTGCTACAAACACAAAGTAAAATATATGGCGCACCTCAAGAAACGAGACCTGGACTTTCTGAAAGCTTCTAGGGTTCTGGAATACTCTCACAAAATTATAGAATTACCAAGCCTTTCTGTCGTCTATTAAAACAGTATAGATCATCTGGGTCAAATAACGTCATCTGAAGAACTGTTTACAACCTGACCAGACAGATTTATATACCTGTTCTAACGACGTGTGGTTTCAGAAGTTTGTGTTTTTGGGAATACATGAAATTTATCGTTCTTACTTTTCGAAACTGGGTCCCCAAGGGAGCAAATAAAAAGCTTGTGATTTAAACAAACAGCTCTCAGAGCCTTAGAAAACAGAACGTTTAGGTTTGTACGTCTGAACAAGCACAGTCCCCCAACATACGATACTGGGTAATTTCATTCTCTGTACCAGTATCCCAATGAAAGAATGATCTGATAGGAAAAGGGAAAAGGATTAGGAAAAGTTTATATTACGTTTGTGTGTTTTTTCTAGCGGCCGTAGCTGTCTGTACGCTGCTTCGCTCGTAAGTACATCTCCAACGGTTACTCCAACACAGTATGTAATGAATTTTGTCTCTCTCGACAAAGGGATGTGTGTGTGTGTGTGTGTGTGTGTGTGTGTGGTGTGTGTGTGTGTGTGTGTGTGTGTGTGTCTTGTAGTCTGTGGTGTGTGTGTGGTGTTGTGTGTGTGTGGTGTGTTGTGTGGGTGTGTGTGTGGTGGGTAGTCTGTTGTGTCGTGTGGTGTGTGTGTGTGTGTGTGTGCTGTGCGGTGTGTGTGTGGTGTGGTGTGTGTGTGTGTGTGTGTTACCGTCTCAAATGTCCTGATCCTAACATTGTTCTGCCAGCCTAACGTTGTCTTGATTCTGTGAGAGTCTGTCTGTCACTTAATGCGACAAACAGCAACGTTTGAGGACTCCATCGGCACCCATGCCAATGTGTGTTGTAGGGCAATGCTAGGAACACCGACTTGATGGTCTTATATTTCTGAAATGATGCCTCCCTCAATTCCCTCTTCATCCCTCCCCTCTCCCTTCTCCCCTCCTCCTTCGGTGTCCCTTTCTCTCACTGCTCACGCATGCTGTAGTCTGGTGATCCAGCCCTGTGTGGGTGAGTGGCTGTGTTGTGGTGCGTGCGTGCGTGCGTGTGTGTGCGTGCGTGCGTGTGTGTGTTGTGTGTGTGTGGGTGTTTGTGTGTGTGTGGGTGTGTCTTGTGTGTGTTGTGTTGTGTGTGTGTGTGTGTGTGGTGTGTGTGTGTGTGTATGTGTGTGTGTGTATGTGTGTGTGTAAGCATTCATTTGTGTTATTCCCCTGTTCAAAGTTTTCCTCATCGTAGAAGTCAGAACTTCCTTTTCAATCAAAGAGAGCAAGACAAATGAACTGTGCCTCCTTTTCTTCTCCTTTTAACCCATCTTATACATGATGTGTTTGTTTTAATATCCATCAATCCATCTCCATCCCAGATAGTTAGTTTTAAACCTTTCAATCCATCTCCAGAATTTCACCAGGAACCACATCCCTTTTAAAACATGGCTCCCATTTGTACTTTTCGTTGTACATGCTCACGGGCAGAGCGAGGCTGGCTTTAAACGTATCATCCACCCCCAGCACTATCTCATACCGGCTCACCAACCTATGGATCCACTGGAGACGTTTCTTACAGCATATCAGTCTCTTCACACTTCTCTTCTTTAACCACGCTTCAGTGGACCTCAAACGCTACAGCGCAGATGAACTCAAGATTCCAGCATATAAACGTACTTCGCCCAGTTTCTATCTGAATACATATCTCACTTCTGAGATATTCCTCAAGAAGAAAACCGTTTGGGGCCGTTAAGCGGTTAGTCAACGGCTATTCTGGTAAAGACACCATCTGAAATCATCCGTGTAAACCCTACTGACATCGTACAAGTTTCAGAAGATCGTCCCAAGAAAGTTTTGTCTGGAGCGAGTGGAACACATTTCTGACCACGGCCGCCGACAGACAGGACAGACAGACAGCACACCCACCCACACCACACATCACCACCCCATCACCACACACACACACACAAACACAGCATTTCTTCGTTCCCATTGCGACTTCCCTGTTCTATACGACTGGGAGTACAAAAGTGCCTGTACAGTGCATCACTCCTGAACTCATCATCCTGAAAAAGTTCGACAACCGTAACGAGTTAAAGTCTTCACTTCCATAGATATTTCGTCCTTCACATGGCCGTACAACATCCAGAAAACAAAAGAGTGTCCCTGTAACGTCCCACCAATCTCCTGTATTACTCTCGCTCTCTCTCTTCATCTCTCTCTCTCCCTCGCTCGCGGTCTCTCCTTTCCTCTTCGCTCTCTCTCGTCCTCTCTCTCCTCTCGCAACATCGCGCCGCCCGATGTTATTTTATACAACCAGAAGCGGAGGAACATGGCCGTAGTGTGGCCACCAAACCATTAACCATCCAGACATTTTGATGACTATAGCAACTCTTGCACCCAAAAAAGTCCCATATCACTTGCACTGTCCCAGAGGGTTCCATATCTGAACAAGTGCCGGAATCTATCTCATTCCCGTTTTTTTAAAAAACAATTTTTTTTTTGCTCCCCCCTGGTTCCCCCCCCCACATTCATGTATACGGCAGTTGTTCCTCTGGTTAACATTTGTAACAGTTACCTGGACAATATCCTTGACTATGTTTCTACACTGAATATCCCTGTTCGGGCCTTGATGCACGTTGGTTAGTATGGAGCACAAACAAATGAATAAGTATGGCTTTCCTTGCTGAGCCGGATACATGGCGAGACAACGACAACTGAAAAAGCCACCATGGTGACTTCCTAGACACACTCGATCCAATTAACCCTTGGCTTAATTTCCTCCTTCTCGTGTCTGAATTTCAACTTGAGAAAAAAAAAATCTGCTCTCAAGTTCGCAAACTGAGTCAGGTTGTTGCGGATGCTGCTTTTCTTTCTTTTTTCTTTTTCTTTTTTCTTTCTCTTTTTTCTTTTCTTTAACTGCGCTTATAGTGTGCATCTCCTACAATTATCCTGTCAACGGTTTGCCGGACCGAATTTTCATCGTTGAAATGTCTAGTTGTCCCGCATCGTGTCTGCACTGCCCGAAATCGTCTGAGTTCTGTGAGAGTCTGTCGGCCACTTTAGCTCAACCAAAGTGTGGTTTTGGGGCGACACATACAGCCCATTGCCAAATCGTGGCCGTCTCTTTTGTCTTCTTTCCCGACATTATTGTTCTTCGGTGTTGTATCATTGATTCCCTCTCCCTCCCCCTCCCCCGCCCCCCCCCCCCCCTTCCTCTCCCGCCTCTCCTCTGTCTCTCTGTCTCCTCCTTGTCCTCTCTCCTACTCTTCTCCTCTGTCTCCTGCCTGTCTCTTTCCCCGTCGCTTCAGCTCGTGTTCTGTCTCGCTCTCTCACTCTGCCTCTCTCGGTCTCTCTGCCGTCCTCTTTCCCGTCTCTGTATCTGCTCTGGTCTCTGTTCTGCCTCTGTCTGTCTGTCTGTCTGTCTCTCTCTCTCTCTCTTGGTTCTGTATGCCCCGCGTGCGCATGCTTGCATTGATATATGTAGAACTAGAATTTATTCCTGTTCAGTTCAATTATAATAGCACGGAATGTATAACATTCTGGTCATTCTGAGTTTTCTGACACTAACAAAACGCGCGAACTAGATTATATTAAAGTATTTATCTGATTTATACAGAATATCATAGTTTACCACTCTAGGTGTTGATGTGTATAGAGTATATCCTCAGAACAGATTCGACTCCGTTTGCGGATGACACAAAAGTGTTTCGTCTTGTTCCACATAGGATGTTTGTAATTCATTAGAAGTATATTACATAACGCGCATGGTAATGTGCTTTAGAAATCTAGTAACAAGCGTTTGGTTTGCTAGAAATTTGAAAACAGCAGTTTTGTCTATGAGAGAATATATTGAACTGTTGGAAGTGGCGGCGGCCAATGCGCAATGTCGCGCGGTTATAGCGGAAACTGCCCTGATCACGTCTGCCACAGGTCATACACACAATACATAAAAGAACCACACCACACACACACACAACACACAACACACCACACACAAACACACACCATACCACCACACGCACCTCCCACAAATACGCAAACAGTGCACAGCCACGCACGACGACCGAAGAAACAGGAGTCCTTAATACGCGGCGTTGACAAGTCGACTAACGGTGGTATCCCTCACCCTCGTCCCCCCCCACCCTCACCAACCAAATCGGCTCAATCCTTTCGTCTAGACACCCACCCATTAAGAACCTTTTGATACCACCCTTAGACACCTTTGATATACACCCCTCTAGACAACACCTTTGACACCGACTCATTAGACAACCTTTGATACCACCCAGCTTAGACATCTTTGATACCAACCCTTAGACAAACCTTTGACAAACCCCTTCGACACCTTTGATACCACCCCTCCCCCTTAGACAACCTTTGACACCACCCCTTCGACACCTTTGATACCACCCCCTAGACACCTTTGACATACTAGCCTTTAGACACCTTTGATACCACCCCTTAGACACCTTTGATACTAGGCCTTTGGATAACCACCCCTTAGACACCTTTGATTTACTACCCCTTAACCCCCTTTGATACCACCCCTTAGACACCTATCCACTCCACCGTCCCCATCCATCTGCACGTCATTCACTAACACAAAGGACTGCACCAACATTCCCTTGTACTCTGTTTGGTCACACGTGTTCAAGGACACTTCTCCAACGAGATATTCCAGACCATCTATAATAACTCGTAACCGTCAATCTGCTTTTGTTGTCTGTCTGTCCCGTGGTTCTGTGTCTGTCAGTCAGTCTTCTTCTTTTTCCTTCTTTCGTCTTCGTTTTCTTCCATTTCTTTTTTTAAACGTGTCTGCGCAGAACCTTATCATTATTTAGCGTTTGATCACAATTTACGGATCCGATCCAGTATCAGGGAATTTTTTTTTATGGAATGCACCCACCTGTGTCGCAAAATCTTCTGTTATGTGTACCTTAGTTATGGCATGAACCCCTCACGGGAAAGGCGCACTGGGCGGCGTTCTGTATCGCGATGTCTATTGGGTCAGTTTCAAAAATGCTTGATCACGGCCACACGGGGAAACAGTTCTTGTGTAGGAAACAGATAATTATACCCAGAAAATAGTGAAACAGATAATTATTTTTATACACAGAAAGAAGTCAATCTTTTCACCTGAAAACAGGCTAATTCATTTCAGAGAAAGAGTTACTTTTGCCGTCAGAACATAACTATTATAGGGAAAGAACTCTTCTTATTGCAGTCAAAAGCACAGTAAAATGTATTCAAGGGAGGAAAAGGTCTTTACTGTAAAAAAATAAGGGCTAATATATCCAGGGGAAGGGCCCTTTTTGCTGTCAAGGACACAAATAATGCTCCTCCAGAGGAACCCCCAAACCCACAACTTTTTTTTTTTTTTTTTTTTTGCTGTACCACCTTCGTCCCACACCCTCTTGCACCACTCTCAGAGGCAGTGCACACCCACTGCCGCTCCATTCCGACACACCCGTTCACAGCCACAGCCCGGTGGGCCCCGCCATAGCCCCAGTCCACCGGCAATCCACGAGGGATGCAGTCGATGTCGAGCTCGTCAGCTCAAGGCAAACCCACCGGAGGAGACATGCACACTGAAATGCTGCCGAGTCACCTTCAGTGGTGTTCAGTTGGCGCCTGTTCTGATCTACATATACGCAGGACGCCACACCTCCTAATACAATAAGAGCCACCTACTGACGACATTAACTTTGCTTATTAGTCCGCGCGGAGCCTGGGCGTGAGGAGCTCTGCTCCCTCGGAGTGGGCCCGCCCACGTCCGTTTCAACGACAGCCCCCATGGACCTCGCCGATACCCGGTGGCCCGGACGGTGCGGACCAACCAGGGCCCAACAGACGGTGAGAGGGACATCTGAATTGAGGTCACCATGAGAGCACGGGCATGAAGCGGCCACAGAATTTTGAAGGACTTTTTTTTTTTTTTATGCTGATGCTGATCGAGTCATGAGGTATTATTAGGCCCCCATGATGCTATAACGATTTCCATTTTCCATGTGGTCTGAGACCTACATGACAAGGGCTGTAAATCTAACGCTTCTTTCATAATATATCCCGGCGTCATAACCAGGCCCGAGCGAGA
The DNA here is from genome assembly GCA_016801955.1 of Conus betulinus. Classification (NCBI taxonomy): domain Eukaryota; kingdom Metazoa; phylum Mollusca; class Gastropoda; order Neogastropoda; family Conidae; genus Conus; species Conus betulinus. The sequence goes on from JADBJO010022005.1 coordinate 11,707, forward strand.
CACAGGACACCTCGCAGTGGTTGTCCAGGCAGGGAAATTTGTCTCTAGCAAAACACTCCTCAGAGAAACGCATCCCCATTAAAATGTGACCTTCTCCCGAATTACCGACTCGTGTGGTCCCAGTCCCCCCTTCCCAACGGAGTCCGCAGCAAACTCAACTCTGGGTAGGAGCCGGTCGGGGCAGGAAAAACCACATGGACTTCTGATGGGATTCGAACCACGACCTCCCAGCCGGGAGTGTCCGCGACGCTAACCACTTCGCCACGGCGGCTTGGTAGGGGGAAACGAATACTTTTGCCGTCAAACTCACCAGTTCATTCTTCCTGGGAAAAGAATTCTCTTTTTTTTGTGCCGTCAAAACAGTTCATCTTCCTGGAAAGAATTCTTGTGCCGTCAAATAGTTCATTCTTCCTAGCTTCAGAATTAAGAATATATTTTGCCGTCAAACAGTTCATTCCTTCCTGGAAAAGAATTCCTCTTGCCGTCAATTCAGTTCATGTCTTCTCTTATTACGGAAAAGAATTCTTTTTGCTCGTCAAAACCGTGCATTCTTCCTGGAGAAGAATTCTTTGCCGCCGTCAAAACAGTTCACTTTCTTTCTGGAAAGAATTCTCTTTTGCCGTCAAAACAGCTTGCTTCTTTATTACAGTGAAAAAAGACGTCTTTGCGTCAAAAAACAGTTCGTTCTCCTGGAAAGAATTCTTGTGGCGTTGCCGTCAAAACAGTTGATTCATTCTACAGGAAAAGAGAATTCTTTTGCCATCACAAACAGTGGAATTCATTACAGGAAAAGA
>JADBJO010022005.1:17500-25000 GCA_016801955.1 Conus betulinus
GAGGAATCGGAGGGATGGGCAAGGCTGTACATGGGTTGAAAGCCTGGCTACAATACAGTACACTTCATACAGTATAGTTACGATACAATACCATACGGTGCAGTTGCAAATACCAATACAGTTACTTCACTTCATCGAACACACAAACAAAAAATTCGTATCTTCCTGTGAATTATTATTATTTTCTGATATTGGTTCTTGTGGTGTTCTGACTGTGTGTGTGTGTGTGTGTGTGTGTGTGTGTGTTAACCTTGCGTGTGTGTGTGTTGTGTGTGTGTGTGTGTGTAGTGTGTTGGTGTGTGTGTGTGTGTGTGTGTGTACCTTGCAAACGGTGTGTGTGCGTATTGTGTGTGTGTGTGTGTGTGGTGTGTGTGTGTGTGTGTGTGTGTGTGTGTGTGTGTTGTGTGGTTTCTGTGTCTGTGTTTGGTGCTCACGCGCGCGCTCGTGCGTGCGGGCGTGTGTATGTGTTTGTTTCTGTGTGTTGTCTTTGAACGTGTGTGAATGTATGTGTGATCGTACGTTCCTCAGAAACAAAACTATTGTTGTCTTGAAAAAAGGCAAAACGATAAGATTAAGGTTCTAGGTTGCAAAAGTTGTAAAATCTTTCCGGATGAAAGAAACAGCAGAAAAGAGGCAAACGAAGCAGGCGTTATCATAGTTTCTTAAAGTGGACTCACTGGTTGACCTCAGGGAGACTGACAAACAGACGTTTACAAAAGCTAGTTTTTGAACTCCATACTGTGTGTGTGTGTGTGTCGTGTGTGGTGTGTGTGTGTGTGTGTGTGGGTGTGGTGTGTGTGTGTGTGCGTGCGATGCGTGCGTGCGGTAATGCAGGTACATGTTGTTGTGAGTGCATGTGATATGTGTGTGTGTGTGTGTGTGTGTGTGTGTGTGTGTCGTGTGGTGTTTGTGTGTGTACTGTGTCCATGTGATGTGTGTGTGTGTGTGCGCGCGCGCGCGCGCGCGCGCGCGTGCGTGTGCGCGCGTGGTGTGGTGTGTGCTGTGTGTGTGCGTGTGTGTGCGTGTGTGCATGTGATGGTGGTGTTTTTGGTTGGTTGTTGTTGTTGTTGTCTTCAATTTAAACCGTCTTTCCACATTAAGTGATATTAGACGAAGGGAAGGGTCTTTCGGAGAGGGGGAGCATGAGGAGGAAGTGTGTGTGTGTGTGTGTGGTGTGTGTTGTGGTGTGTGTGTGTGTGGTGTGTGTTTGGTGTGTGTGGTGTGTGTGTGTGTGCATGTGAATGGTGTATGTGTGTGCGGTGTGTGTGGTGTGTGTGTTGTGTGTGTGTGTGTGTGTGTGTGGGTGTGTCATGTGATATACTGTGTATGTGTGTGTGTTGTGCATGTGATTGTGTGTGTGTGGTGTGTGCTGTGTGTGTGTGTGTGTGTGGTGTGTGTGTGTGTTGTGTGTGGGTGCGTTGTGTGTGTGTGATGTGTGTGTGTGGTGTGTGTGGTGTGTGTGTGTGTGTGCGTGCCGTGTGGTGCGCGGGCATGTGCTCATGATAGGTAAGTGTGTGTGTGTGTGTGGTGCTGTGTGTGTGCTGTGTATGTGTGTGTGTGTGTACAATGTGATAGTGTGTGTATGCATGTGATGTGTGTGAGTGTGTGCGAGCGCGTAGCGCGCGCGTGGCGCGTGCGAGTATGTGAGGGGCGAAAGAAAAGTAGGAGGAAGCATACTAAAGTGTCCTGTCGTCCGCAGCGAAAGCGACCACCAGTGGCAAGAACAGAGGACCAGCTGTGTGAAGCACAGTCTCCATCAACAATGCCACCACTTGTCCCGGCGCACGGCGGTTTGTTGTTTTGTTGTTTTGCGCTTTGGATTGCTGGGTGTTCTGCTTCCCCCTATGTGACATTCGTGCTGGGAACGTTGCTGTACATGGGAATTTCGCTGACATGTGATTCTTCAAGTTCAAAACACGTTTCTCACCCCGTGTGGCAACCCACTTACCATCCCCCCCCCCTCCCCTCCCCCTCCACACCCTCCTCCTTCTTCCTCCATCAGCTGCATGCTATTCTATTTGTGGCCCCAACCCCCACCCCACCCCACGAACCCTCTTTTCCTGCTTTCCCCCCCACCTCTGTCTTCCCTCCTCCCTCCTTCCTCTTTCGTCATGGACACGTCTGGCAGGCGTGATTTTGCGTGTATCAACACACAGCGATTTTTTTATTTAGTTAGTTGGGATTTACTGGTAGTTGGGGAGGGGGGTAGGTATGGGTGGAGGGGGGGGGGGGGGGGGGGGTGGTCAACGATGGCAATGGCTGTTGTCTTTTTTTTTTTTCATGAAACCTGTTCTGACATCACTGCTGCATGGACTTTAGGGTATAATTAGATTGATAGAGTCATTTACCTGTGTGTGTAGTGTGTTGGTGTGTGTGTGGGTGTGTGTGTGTGTGTGTGTGTGTGTGTGTGTGTGTGTTGGGTGTGTGTGTGTGTGTGTGTGCGTGCGTGCGTGCGTGTGCTTGCATGCGTGCGTGCGTGCGGGCGTGCATGCGTGCGTGTGTGTGGTGTATGTTGCGTGCGTGCGTGTGTGCGTGCGTGTGTGTGTGTTGCTGAGACCAAAGCAGAAACAAATGGAGCAGATAGACAGAACAACAGACAGACAGACAGACAGACAGACATGAGAGAACAAAGCAGACAGGAACGTCCAGAAAGAACAAACACCCACACACAGGCGATTTCCAGACTATGGAGACATTTCAGAAGACAGGGAAGGGAGGGAGGAGGAGGGGGGGGGGAGGGCGGGAGGGAGGGGGGCTGGGGGGGGGGGGAGCGGTTGTGTAGGGAAAGGGAGATGATTCCAACTATCTTCCACTTAGAGAGAGCTTAGTGGGGTTTTTTTCCCGGGTTGAATGTCACTTTGTCTGCTTCGCCAGTGAAGCCTGCAAATGTCCATATTACTAGACGACAACAATCACTATGAAGCTCGGCAGAGAACAACGCAGACGACAGCCGTCTATGCACATGCATGCATTATAGTTTTGTTTTTGTTTTTGTTGTTGTTTTTCGCTGTCTGGTTCATGGGTGGTGGTGAGGGGGGGGGGGGGGGGGGGCTGGGTGGGGGGGGACGAGTTGGGGATGAGGATGGAGAATCACGATACCAAAAAGTTCCCCAAATCAGTCATTGATTTATGAAACGTTTGGTTTTTGATGTTGTTTCTAAACAGCTCTTACGTTCCTCCCCCCTCCCTCCCCCCATCCATCCCCCCAACCTTTTGCTCACCCTGCCTTTGCCTTTAACCCCTTTAAGCTCTCTACAACCAACCCCCACCCCACCCCCACCCCCAACCCCCGCCCACTATCCTCACCCTCACCCTCACCCCCGCCTCTCTCTCGGCCTACGTTTATGTTGTTTCGCGTTTAAATCATACAGTCATTGAAGCCTAGAGAGTGAGAGAGAAGAGAGAGAGGAGAGAGACGGAGAGAGAGAGAGAGAAAGAGGGAGAGAGAGAGAGAGAGAGTGAGAGAGAGAGTTTCTGACGCGTTCCGAAGTCGAGTTCAGACTTCAGATCTTTTATCCAGTAAGGCCATTAGAGCTCCTGAGAGGAGAAAAATTGAAAGAGAGAGAGAGAGAGAGAGCAGAGAGAGAGGAGAGTGTGGGTGTTGGTGTGTGTGTGTGTGTGTGTGTGTGTGTGTGCTTGTGTGTGTGTGTTGTGCTTGTGTGTGTGTGTGAAAGAGAGAGAGAGAGAGAGGACAGCTGAGGGAGTGAGGGAGTGGGTGAGGGTGGGACAGATAGACAAATACAGCCAGACAAGGCCCAGAGAGGACAGAGAGAGAGAGCAGATGAGAGAAGATAGAGAAAGACAGGCAAGCAGGCTGAAACCAGAGGAGTAAGAATACGACTGAGAAAAAGAGTGGAAGGCAAGGGATAAGGGGGCGGGAGGCTCGAGGTAGACGGTAAATGGTGGACAGTAGCATCGGGACAGGGGGAAGAGCATGGAGGAATGGAAAAGTAATTAAACAAAAACTAAAAATACGGGTTACAAACCTAAGTAAAACAGTCAGTCTGCCTGATCTAGAGAGACAAAGAGACAGAGGGGTCAGCTCACCGGCGCGAATACTACATCGGACCTTTCTTCTGGCTGCCACTTGACCCTCACTCCTCTCTCCTCATTCCCATCCTTTGAGTTTGCCCAGTTGACAGTGTTAACCCCGTCCAGACACTGTGTGCCCAATCCTCTGCCTCACATTCATTTATCACTCAAGCCCAAGGGCCAAGGGCGCTCCATTTCATTCAGTAGCTATTCTGGAAGGAACGGATCCTGTCTCCTTAATTAAAAAAAAAATATTATATATATACGTTCTTACCATTCATTGGTTCTAAAAAATGCACGGTATTAAAAGGAACTTCTTTAAAACCCGTATGTGTAAAACTGATGTCCTCCCCCAAGGGTTGAGCACCTTTTGAATTTTTTTAGGCTTTCCTAGGGCCTTACTTTATACACACACACACACACACACCACACACAACCCAAACTCTCACTACTACCCACACACCTGTATAGCTACGATATGTATACTTGATACTATCTCAGATATAGGATCTCTCTGGCTGCTGAACACTCAAGTAGTGGGCTGGAACACCAGGTGCAGCCTGACAACTTCCACTCCTTGTCGTGTGTGTTGTGTCGGTGTTGGTGTCGTGGTTGTGGTGTGTGTTGTGTGTGTGTGTGGTGTGCTTGGTGTGTGTATACTTACTACAACGGATGAATGAATCTATACACGACGATCGTCGCCTCAGAAATACGTGTTTTTTTTAGTGCACATAACACATCATCCTCCCAAAGAAGAGCTGCTGTTGTTGACCAAGACAATGACAGTATTGTACGATCATAGCGATTCAGGAGAGAGACGAGTAAGAGAGAGCAGATAGAGAGAGATACATCAGAGACATCACAGAAGAACAAACAAGGTAAAGACAAGAGAGAGAGATGATGAGATGCAGAGCGAGCGATAGAGACAGAGAGAGAGATCCCCACTCATCCTCACTCCAGGCGACTAATCACTACTCCATCCCCCTCCCCTCAGTCGAGTTACGTACTATACAAACTCCTCTACTAACAAGCAGGGACAGGCCAGGAAAGTAGGGAGAGGGGGGGCGTGGGTGGTAGGAAGGCTCAATGGTCTGGACTCCAGCGCACAGGGCCGGGAATGAGAATGAGGCAGGGTGGCAAAAGGTTCATTTCTAAACAAAACATAACAATAAAACAAAACAGAGAAAACAAAACAAACAAACGACTAACAGACCGGGAAGAGAGAGCAAACAAGAACAGCATGGGTCTAGACGCGCGGAAAACTGCTCAGTTCGTGCACAGTTCTCGTGCTGCGTATGCTGACACACGAAGTCCTGTTGATTGGCCCTCAGCGGACACAGTGGGAAACGCACCTAAACTAGCGGAGCACAGGAAACACTGTGCTAATGCCCACATCATTAATGAGTGAAAAAGCCAAAAGTATAATGCTGGTTTATTTTTAACGTCTTGCCCACTCGCATCATGCCAAAAAGACACCATAAACTTGCGGAAAATCGAAAAAAAGAACCAAATCGAGTTTAATGAACAACACTCACGGTTGGTCGACTGCGATTCAAAGAACCGCAGTCGACGGACGGGCGGTTCTACCCTAGACCCTCGACCGTCGTCGAACAACCGCGGTTCGTCATCTAAATCACGAGAAACATCGAGTTACAGTCCGAGATCCAGCATGGCAGCTGCGTTGCGTGTTGTACACCGGTTGGATCGATTAACGAGGAGAGAGCGGATTTTCCGTGATAGGACAAACCCTTTAGATGTGTATGACGATGAGGAACGTTTTTTCGTCGATGTCGATTTCCAAGACAATAACTGCTGGAGTTCATTGATCGTTTTTTTGTGATCTACTGGATTCATTGGCAACAAGGAAGGGCGGTTTTGCCTGCAAGTTGCAAATTAGGATTGCCCTGCGATTTTAACGCCCACCGGGAGGTTTCAGGAAGTTCTTGGTGATATTTTTGGTGTTTTCAAAGGAAATGTGAGTACAGTAACTCACTGAGTGACAGACATGATTTGTCAGTCTCTGGACCAGCATGTCCACTTTGACCATGAAGAGGAGGCTGACAGAACGACAAGGATTTCTTTTGAAATGAGTGGATTCTCTGGAGTGATTGATGCATTGACTGCACACATGTTCAAGTTTCATGCCCATCAGCATTTGAAGATGTGTATGTGAACAGAAAGGGACATCACAGTATTAACATACAATTATTTATGATGCCGACTTGAACATTTTGAACTGTACGGGTGAGGCATCCAGGATCAATCACCCATGATGCCAGAATTCTACGGGAGAGTGCCGTCTTCCAAGCATTTTGAGCAAGATCCACCACCGTTGGCTGGGACGCCTGCTTAGACACAGCGGATATATGTTTAAGGTATGACGTAGATTCGAGCAATACGCAAAATGCTTGCTTCTGACTTGAGCACTAGGTGTGTGTATGACTGAGTAACATGTCCCTGTGTTTGTCATTGTGTGTCTTAGTTTGTTCAAGAATAGAGCTGTGACATGCATGTGAGTGCATGAGCTTTCGGACAGAGAGCGAAAAAAAAGGATATTTGTAAAAAAAAAAAAAAAAAAATCAGTACTAGTGCCCGTGTCATGTGATCTGGGTGTTATGAACCACTCTGCTAAATCCTCCTGCAACGTGCATGTGTTCGTGTTCTGACCCATTCACAACGATGCAAAATGTCTGTGTCACAATTGTCGTCATGGCTATTTTACATTATCATTCCACCAAATCACCATATGTATGCTCGGGCTGTCAGAGCCTATGAATCACGTGTAGCGTGCTGTCAGATTGTTGTAGACCTGTGTATGTGTGCATGCGTATATGCATGCAATACATATATTATTTCAGAGTAGGGCAAGTGTTAGTTTGAACTTGCTGATGTAATGCCATATCCAGCATAAGTATGGAAACACTTCTGGACAGTGATATATACTTCTTTGAAGGAAGCTGGCAGCCTGTGTCCAACAAAGCTACCTCCTCTGTCCCCAGCCTATACCCTCTCCGCCCTCACCTCGACTACATTCATATTTTTCATACCCCCGGCCATGGAAAGGGTCCATGTTAGGGCTATCATCTTGTTTGAACCAGTTATCCACACAGATGTAAATCAAAAAAAAAAAAAGGGGAAAAAAGTCTCCCACTCATTACACCCCTTCCAAATAATTGTCTGCCTTGTCCCGTCCCTTCCACATTTTCATCCCTTTCATTTTATCAAATGAAATGTTTTGTATTGTCGTGGTAGGGAACGAAATGTTTGATTTACAAAAAAAAATTTGACACAACAGCAGGAAATAGTTCCAGGGTGACTCTGTTGGCCCAGATAATTTCCACAGGTACTGGATATTCTTTCTTTCTTTCTGCGTACGCAGGCTGATACTCCTGCGGACACTCCCTGTGTAGACAGGCAAATGTTAATCCCATCTACCCAACAAAGGGAGTAGAGTTTTTGTGAGTATGG